>CM056507.1:46632716-46634345 GCA_029783415.1 Anisodus acutangulus
TTAGGGTTTAGGAGTTGAGGTTTAGGAGTTTAGGGTTTAGGGTTTAGGGTTTAGGGTTTAGTTTGGGATTGGTTTAGGGTTTTTAGGGTTGAGTTTAGGAGGTTCAGGTTTAGGGTTTAGGGTTTAGGGTTTAGGGTTTGGGGTTTAGGGTTTAGGGTTGGGGTTTAGGGTTTAGGGTTTAGGGTTTAGGGTTTGAGTTTGGGGTTGAGTTTAGAGGTTTAGGGTTTAGGGTTTAGGGTTTAGGGTTTAGGGTTTAGGGACTAGGGTTTGAGGTTTAGGGTTTAGGGTTTAGGGTTTAGGGTTTAGGGTTTAGGGTTTAGGGTTTAGGGTTTAGGGTTTTAGGGTTTGAGTTAGGGTTTAGGGTTTAGGGTTTAGGGTTTAGGGTTTAGGGTTTAGGGTTTAAGGAGGTTTAGGGTTTAGGGTTTAGGGTTTAGGGTTTAGGAGTTTAGAGGTTTAGGGTTTAGGGTTTAGGGTTTAGAGGTTTAAGTTTCAGGGTTTGAGGTTTAAAGGGTTTAAGGTTTAGGAGTTAGGTTAGGGTTTAGGGTTTAGGGTTTAGGGTTTAGGGTTTAGGGTTTAGGGTTTAGGGTTTAGGGTTTAGGGTTTTAGAGGTTTAGGGTTTAGGGTTTAGGGTTTAGGGTTTAGGGTTTAGGGTTTCAGTTTGAGTTTAGGGTTGGGTAGAGGTTTAGGGTTTAGGGTTTAGGAGTTTAGGGTGGGTTAGGTTTAGGGTTTAGGAGTTTAGGGAAATTTCAAAATTTAAAATTTAAAATTTGGGGTTTAAAATTTAGGGTTTAAATTAATTTAGGGTTTAGGGTTTAAAATTTGGGTTTAAATTTAGGGTTTAGGGTTTCAGGAGTTTGGGTTTAAAGTTTAAGTTTAAAATTTAGGGTTTAAAAGTTTAGGAGTTTAGGAGTTTAGGGTTTGGGGTTTAGGGTTTAAAATTTAGGGTTTAGGGTTTTTAGGGTTTAAGGGTTAAAATTTAGGGTTCTAGGGTTTAGGGTTTGAAATTTAGGGTTTAGGGTTCCACAAATTAAAATTAGGGTTTAGGGTTTAGGGTTTAGGGTTTAGGGTTTAGGGTTTAAATTTAGGGTTTAGGAGTTTAGGGTTTAGGGTTTAGAGGTTTAGGGTTTAGGGTTTAGGGTTTAGGAGTTTAGGGTTTTTAGGGTTTAGGGTTTAGGGTTTAGGAGTTTTTAGGGTTTAGGGTTTTAGGGTTTAGGGTTTAGGGTTTAGGGTTTAGGGTTTAGGAGTTTAGGGTTGGGGTTTAGGGTTTAAAGGGTTTAGGGTTTAGGGTTAGAGGGTTTACGGGTTTAGGGTTTAAGGGTTTAGGGTTTAGGGGTTTAGGGTTTCAGAGGGTTTAGGGTTTAGGGTTTGGGGTTTAGGGTTTAGGGTTTAGGGTTTAGGGTTTAGGAGTTTAGGGTTTAGGGTTTAGGGTTTTAAGGGTTGGGGTTAGGGTTTAGGGTTTAGGGTTTAGGGTTTAGGGTTTCAGGGTTCTGGGTTTGGACTGAGTTTAGGTTTAGGGTTTCAGGGTTTAGGGTTTAGGGTTTAGGAGTTTAGGGTTGGGTAGGGTTTTTAGGGTTTAGGGTTTAGGGTTTAGGGTTTAGGGTTTAGGGTTTAGGGTTAGGGTGGGATTAG
>CM056508.1:0-2500 GCA_029783415.1 Anisodus acutangulus
CCTAAACCTAAACCCTAAACCTAAACCTAAACCTAAACCTAAACCCTAAACCTAAACCTAAACCTAAACCTAAACCCTAAACCTAAACCTAAACCCTAAACCTAAACCTAAACCTAAACCTAAACCTAAACCCTAAACCCTAAACCTAAACCTAAACCCTAAACCTAAACCTAAACCCTAAACCTAAACCTAAACCTAAACCTAAACCTAGCCTAAACCTAAGCCTAAACCTAAACACAAACCCTAAACCTAAACCTAAACCTAAACCTAAACCTAAACCCTAAGCCTAAACCTAAACCTAAACCCTAAACCTAAACCTAAACCTAAACCTAAACCCTAAACCTAAACCTAAACCTAAACCTAAACCTAAACCTAAACCCTAAACCTAAACCTAAACCTAAAGCCCTAAACCTAAACCTAAACCTAAACCTAAACCTAAACCTAAACCTAAACCTAAACCTAAACCTAAACCTAAACCTAAACCTAAACCTAAACCTAAACCTAAACCTAAACCTAAACCCTAAACCTAAACCTAAACCTAAGCCTAAACCTAAACCTAAACCTAAACCTAAACCTAAACACAAACCTAAACCTAAACCTAAACCTAAACCTAAACCTAAACCCTAAACCTAAACCTAAACCTAAACCTAAACCTAAACCTAAACCTAAACCTAAACCTAAACCTAAACCTAAACCTAAACCTAAACCCTAAACCTAAACCTAAACCTAAACCCTAAACCTAAACCTAAACCTAAACCTAAACCTAAACCCTAAACCTAAACCTAAACCTAAACCTAAACCTAAACCTAAACCTAAACCTAAACCTAAGCCTAAACCTAAACCTAAACCCTAAACCTAAACCTAAACCTAAACCTAAACCTAAACCTAAACACAAACCTAAACCCTAAACCTAGAGCCTAAACCTAAACCCTAAACCTAAACCTAAACCTAAACCTAAACCCTAAACCTAAACCTAAACCTAAACCTAAACCTAAACCTAAACCCTAGAGCCTAAAGCCCTAGGCCTAAACCTAGGCCTAAACCTAAACCTAAGCCTAAACCCTAAACCTAGGCCTAAACCTAAACCTAAGCCTAAACCTAAACCTAGCCTAAACCTAAACCTAAACCTAAAGCCTAAACCTAAACCTAAACCTAAACCTAAACCTAAACCTAAACCCTAAACCTAAACCTAAACCCTAAACCTAAACCCTAAACCTAAACCTAAACCTAAACCTAAACCTAAACCTAAACCTAAACCTAAACCCTAAACCCTAAACCTAAACCCTAAACCTAAACCTAAACCTAAATACAAACCTAAACCTAAACCCTAAACCCTAAACCTAAACCTAAACCTAAACCTAAACCTAAACCTAAACCTAAACCCTAAACCTAAACCTAAACCTAAACCTAAACCTAAACCTAAACCCTAAACCTAAACCTAAACCTAAACCTAAACCCTAAACCTAAACCTAAACCTAAACCTAAACCTAAACCTAAACCTAAACCTAAACCTAAACCCTAAACCTAAACCTAAACCCTAAACCTAAACCTAAACCCTAAACCTAAACCTAAACCTAAACCCTAAACCTAAACCTAAACCTAAACCTAAACACAAACACAAAGCCTAAACCCTAAACCTAAACCTAAACCTAAACCTAAACCTAAACCCTAAACCTAAACCTAAACCTAAACCTAAACCTAAACCTAAACCTAAACCTAAACCTAAACCTAAACCTAAGCCTAAACCTAAACCCTAGGCCTAGGCCTAGAGCCTAAACCTGAGCCTAAGCCTAAGCCTAAACCTAAACCTAAACCTAAAGCCTAGGCCTAAACCTAAGCCTAGGCCTAAACCTAAACCTAAAGCCTAAACCCTAGGCCTAGGCCTAAACCTAGGCCTAAACCTAGGCCTAGGCCTAAAGCCTAGAGCCTAGAGCCTAGGCCTAAACCTAGAGCCTAAGCCTAAACCTAAAGCCTAAACCTAAACCTAAACCCTAAACCTAAACCTAAAGCCTAAACCTAAACCTAAACCTAAACCTAAACCCTAAACCTAAACCTAAACCTAAACCTAAACCTAAACCCTAAACCTAAACCCTAAACCTAAACCTAAACCTAAACCTAAACCTAAACCTAAACCCTAAACCTAAACCTAAACCTAAACCTAAACACAAGCCTAAACCTAAACCTAAACCTAAACCCTAAACCTAAACCCTAAACCTAAACCTAAACCTAAACCTAAACCTAAACCTAAACCTAAACACAAACCTAAACCTAAACCTAAACCTAAACCTAAACCTAAACCTAAACCCTAAACCTAAACCTAAACCTAAACCTAAACCCTAAACCTAAACCTAAACCTAAACCTAAACCTAAACCTAAACCTAAACCTAAACCTAAACCTAAACCTAAACCTAAACCTAAGCCTAAACCTAAACCTAAACCTAAACCTAAACCTAAACCTAAACCTAAACCCTAAACCTAAACCTAAACCTAAACCTAAACC
>CM056508.1:7500-22500 GCA_029783415.1 Anisodus acutangulus
CAAGCCTAAACCTAAACCCTAAACCTAAACCCTAAACCTAAACCTAAACCTAAACCTAAACCTACTAAACCTAAACCTAAACCCTAAACCTAAACCCTAAACCCTAAACCTAAACCCTAAACCTAAACCTAAACCTAAACCCTAAACCTAAACCTAAACCTAAACCTAAACCTAAACCTAAACCTAAACCTAAACCTAAACCTAAACCTAAAGCCTAAACCCTAAACCTAAACCTAAACACAAAGCCTAAACCTAAGCCTAGGCCTAAGCCTAAAGCCTAAACCTAAACCTAAACCTAGGCCTAGGCCTAGGCCACAGGCCTAGGCCTAGGCCTAGGCCTAAGCCTAGGCCTAAACCTGAGCCTAAACCTAGGCCTGACCACAAGCCTAGGCCTAGGCCTAGGCCTAGGCCTAAACCTAGGCCTAGAGCCTAGGCCTGAGCCTAAGCCTAGGCCTAGGCCTAGAGCCTAAAGGCCTAAGCCTAGGCCCTAGAGCCTAGGCCTAAACACAAAGCCTAGGCCTAGAGCCTAGGCCCTAAACCTAAACCCTAAACCTAGGCCTAGGCCTAAACCCTAGGCCTAGGCCTAGAGCCTAGGCCTAGGCCTGAGCCTAGGCCTAGGCCTAGGCCTAAGCCTAGAGCCTAGAGCCTAGAGCCTAGAGCCTAGAGCCCTAAGCCTAAACCTAGAGCCCTAAACCTAAAGCCCTAGAGCCTAAACCTAGGCCTAAGCCTAAACCTAAACCTAAACCCTAAACCCTAAACCTAAACCTAAACCTAAACCTAGAGCCTAAACCTAAACCCTAAACCTAAACCTAAACCTAAACCCTAAACCCTAAACCTAAACCTAAACCTAAACCCTAAACCTAAACCTAAACCTAAACCCTAAACCTAAACCCTAAACCTAAGCCTAAACCTAAACCTAAACCCTAAACCTAAACCTAAACCTAAACCTAAACCCTAAACCCTAAACCTAAACCCTAAACCTAAACCTAAACCTAAACCTAAACCTAAACCTAAACCCTAAACCTAAACCTAAACCTAAACCTAAACCCTAAACCTAAACACAAACCTAAACCTAAACCCTAAACCCTAAACCCTAAACCTAAACCCTAAACCTAAACCCTAAACCTAGGCCTAGGCCTAAACCTAAACCTAGGCCTAGGCCTAGGCCTAAACCTAGGCCTAAAGCCTAGGCCTAAAGCCTAAAGCCTAGGCCTAGGCCTAAACCTAGGCCTAGGCCTAGGCCTAGGCCTAGGCCTAGGCCTAGGCCTAGGCCTAGGCCTAAACCCTAGGCCTAGGCCTAGGCCTAAACCCTAGGCCTAGGCCTAGGCCTAGGCCTAAAGCCTAGGCCTAGGCCTAAACCCTAGGCCTAAACCCTAAAGCCTAAACCTAAACCTAGGCCTAGAGCCTAAACCTAGGCCCTAGAGCCTAAAGCCTGAGCCTAGGCCTAAACCTAAACCTAAGCCTAAACCTAAACCCTAAACCCTAAACCTAAACCTAAACCTAAACCCTAAACCTAAACCTAAACCTAAACCTAAACCCTAAACCTAAACCTAAACCTAAACCTAAACCCTAAACCTAAACCTAAGCCTAAACCTAAACCTAAACCCTAAACCTAAACCTAAACCTAAACCTAAACCTAAACCCTAAACCTAAACCTAAACCCTAAACCTAAACCCTAAACCTAAACCTAAACCTAAACCTAAACACAAACCTAAACCTAAACCTAAACCTAAACCTAAACCCTAAACCTAAACCCTAAACCTAAACCCTAAACCTAAACCTAAGCCTAAACCTAAACCTAAACCTAAACCCTAAACCTAAACCTAAGCCTAAACCTAAACCTAAACCTAAACCCTAAACCTAAACAAACCTAAGCCTAAACCTAAACCTAAACCCTAAACCTAAACCTAAGCCTAAACCTAAACCTAAACCTAAACCTAAGCCTAAACCTAAACCTAAACCTAAACCTAAACCCTAAACCTAAACCTAAACCTAAACCCTAAACCTAAACCTAAAGCCTAAACCTAAGCCTAAACCTAAACCTAAACCTAGGCCTAAACCTAAACCTAAACCTAAAGCCTAAACCTAGGCCCTAAAGCCTAGGCCTAGGCCTAGGCCTAGGCCTAAACCTAAACCTAGAGCCTAGAGCCTAGGCCTAGGCCTGAGCCCTAGGCCTAGGCCTAGGCCTAGGCCTAGGCCTAGGCCTAGGCCTGAGCCTAAAGCCTAAACCCTAGGCCTGAGCCTAGGCCTAAACCTAGGCCTAGGCCTAAGCCTAGGCCCTAGAGCCTGAGCCTAGGCCTAGAGCCTAAAGCCTAAACCTAGAGCCTAGGCCTAGAGCCTAAACCTAGAGCCTAGGCCTAAACCTAAACCTAGAGCCTAAACCTAGAGCCCTAGGCCTAAACCCTAAACCCTAAACCCTAAAGCCTAAACCTAAACCTAAACCCTAAACCTAAACCTAAACCTAGGCCTAAACCTAAACCTAAACCCTAGAGCCTAAACCTAAACCTAAACCCTAAACCTAAACCTAAACCTAAACCTAAACCTAAACCTAAACCCTAAACCTAAACCTAAACCCTAAACCTAAACCTAAACCTAAACCACAAACCCTAAACCCTAAACCTAAACCTAAACCTAAACCTAAACCCTAAACCCTAAACCCTAAACCTAAACCTAAAGCCTAAACCTAAACCTAAGCCTAAACCTAAACCTAAACCTAAACCCTAAAGCCTAAACCTAAACCTAAACCTAAACCTAAACCTAGCCTAAAGCCTAAACCCTAGGCCTAAACCTAAACCTAGGCCTAGCCTAAACCCTAGGCCTAAACCTAAACCTAGAGCCTAGGCCTAAACCCTAGGCCTAAACCTAGGCCTAAACCTAGGCCTAAACCCTAAACCTAAACCTGAGCCTAGGCCTAAACCTAAGCCCTAAACCTAAACCCTAAACCTAAACCTAAAGCCTAAACCCTAAACCTAGAGCCTAAACCTAAACCCTAAACCCTAGGCCTAGGCCTAAACCTAGGCCTAGAGCCTAAGCCTAAACCTAAACCCTAGAGCCTAAACCCTAAACCTAGCCTAAACCACAAAGGCCTAAAGCCTAAACCTAAACCTAAACCTAAACCTAAACCTAGGCCTAGGCCTAAAGCCTAGGCCTAGAGCCTGAGCCTAAACCTAGGCCTAAACCTAGGCCTAAAGCCTAGAGCCTAAACCTAGGCCTAGGCCTAAACCTAGCCTAGAGCCTAAACCTAAGCCTAAGCCTAAACCTAAACCTAGAGCCTAAACCTAAACCCTAAACCTAAACCTAAACCCTAAACCTAAACCTAAACCTAAACCTAAACCCTAAACCTAAACCTAGCCTAAACCTAAACCCTAAACCTAAGCCTAAACCTAAACCCTAAACCTAAACCTAAACCTAAACCTAAACCTAAACCTAAACCCTAGGCCTAAACCTAAACCTAAACCTAAACCCTAAACCTAAACCTAAACCTAAACCTAAACCTAAACCTAAACCCTAAACCTAAACCTAAACCCTAAACCTAAACCTAAACCTAAACCTAAACCTAAACCCTAAACCTAAACCCTAAACCTAAACCTAGGCCTAAACCTAAACCTAAAGCCTAAACCTAAACCTAAGCCTAAACCTAAACCTAGGCCTAAACCTAGGCCTAAACCTAAACCCTAAACCTAAGCCTAAACCCTAAACCTAAAGCCTAAACCTAAAGCCTAAACCCTAAACCTAAACCTAAACCTAGGCCTAAACCTAAGCCTAAACCTAAACCTAAACCCTAAACCTAAAGCCTAGGCCTAGGCCTAAACCTAGAGCCTAGGCCTAGAGCCTAGGCCTAGGCCTAGGCCTAGGCCTAAACCCTAAAGCCTAAACCTAGGCCTAAACCTAAAGCCTAGGCCTAAACCTAAACCTAGGCCTAGGCCTAAACACAAAGCCTAGGCCTAGGCCTAGGCCTAGGCCTAGGCCTAGGCCTAGGCCTAGGCCTAGAGCCTAGGCCTAGGCCTAGGCCTGAGCCTGAGCCTAGGCCTAGAGCCTAAAGCCTAGGCCTAAACCTAAAGCCTAGGCCCTAGGCCTAGAGCCTAAACCTAAACCCTAGAGCCTAAACCTAAACCCTAAACCCTAAACCTAAACCTAAACCTAAACCCTAAACCCTAAACCTAAACCTAAACCTAAACCTAAACCCTAAACCTAAACCCTAAACCTAAACCTAAACCTAAACCCTAAACACAAACCCTAAACCTAAACCTAAACCCTAAACCTAAACCTAAACACAAACCTAAACCTAAACCTAAACCTAAACCTAAACCCTAAACCTAAACCTAAACCTAAACCTAAACCTAAACCTAAACCTAAACCTAAACCCTAAACCTAAAACACAAGCCTAAACCTAAACCTAAACCTAAACCTAAACCTAGCCTAAACCTAAACCTAGGCCTAGGCCTAAGCCTAGGCCTAAACCCTAAGCCTAAACCTAAACCTAGGCCTAAACCTAGAGCCTAGAGCCTAGGCCTAAAGCCTAAACCCTAGAGCCTAAACCCTAAACCCTAGAGCCTAAACCTAAACCCTAAAGCCTAAACCTAAACCCTAAACCTAAACCTAGCCTAAAGCCTAAACCTAAACCTAAACCTAAACCTAAACCTAAACCTAAACCTAAACCTAAACCTAAACCTAAACCTAAACCTAAACCTAAACCTAAACCTAAACCTAAACCTAAACCCTAAACCTAAACCTAAACCTAAACCTAAACCTAAACCTAAACCTAAACCTAAACCTAAACCTAAACCTAAACCTAAACCTAAACCTAAACCTAAACCTAAACCTAAACCTAAACCTAAACCTAAACCTACCTAAACCTAAACCTAAACCTAAACCTAAACCTAAACCTAAACCTAAACCTAAACCTAAACCTAAACCTAAACCTAAACCTAAAGCCTAAACCTAAACCTAAACCTAAACCTAAACCTAAACCTAAACCCTAAACCTAAACCTAAACCTAAACCTAAACCCTAAACCTAAACCTAAACCTAAACCTAGGCCTAAACCTAAAGCCTAGGCCTAAACCCTAAAGCCTAAACACAAACCTAAACCCTAAACCTAAAGCCTAGGCCTAAGCCTAAACCTAGGCCTAGGCCTAAAGCCTAGGCCTAGGCCTAGGCCTAGGCCTAAACAGGCCTAAACCCTAAAGCCTAGGCCTAGGCCTAAACCTAGAGCCTAAGCCTAGAGCCTAAACCTAAACCTAGAGCCTAGGCCTAAACCTAAACCTAGCCTAAACCTAGGCCTAAACCTAAACCTAAACCTAAACCTAAAGCCTAAACCTAAACCTAGGCCTAAACCTAAACCTAAAGCCTAAACCCTAAACCCTAAACCTAAACCCTAAACCCTAAACCTAAGCCTAAACCTAAACCTAAACCTAAACCTAAACCTAAACCTAGCCTAAACCTAAACCTAAAGCCTAAACCTAAACCCTAAACCTAAACCTAAACCTAAACCTAAACCTAAACCCTAAACCTAAACCCTAAACCTAAACCTAAACCTAAACCTAAACCTAAACCTAAACCTAAACCCTAAACCCTAAACCTAAACCTAAACCTAAACCTAAACCCTAAACCTAAACCTAAACCTAAGCCTAAACCCTAAACCCTAAACCTAAACCTAAACCTAGAGCCTAAACCTAAACCTAAACCTAAACCTAAACCTAAACCTAAACCCTAAACCTAAACCTAAACCTAAACCTAAACCTAAACCTAAACCCTAAACCTAAACCTAAACCTAAGCCTAAACCTAAACCTAAACCTAAACCTAAACCTAAACCCTAAACCTAGGCCTAGGCCTAAACCTAAAGCCTAAACCTAAGGCCTAAACCTAAACCTAAAGCCTAAACCTAAACCTAAACCTAAACCTAAGCCTAGGCCTAAACCTAAACCTAAACCCTAAACCTAAAGCCTAAACCTAAACCTAAACCTAGAGCCTAAACCTAAACCCTAGGCCTAAACCTAGGCCTAGGCCTAAACCTAGGCCTAAACCTAAACCTAGGCCTAGGCCTAAACCTAGGCCTAAACCTAAACCTAGGCCTAGGCCTAAACCTAGGCCTAAACCTAAAGCCTAAAGCCTAAACCCTAGGCCTAAACCTAAAGCCTAGCCTAAAGCCTAGAGCCTAAACCCTAAACCTAAACCTAAACCTAAACCTAAACCCTAAAGCCTAAACCTAAACCTAAACCTAAACCTAAACCTAAACCTAAACCCTAAACCTAAACCTAAACCTAAACCTAAACCCTAAACCCTAAACCTAAACCTAAACCTAAACCTAAACCTAAACCTAAACCTAAACCTAAACCTAAACCTAAACCTAAAGCCTAAACCTAAACACAAACCTAAACCTAAACCTAAACCTAGGCCTAAACCTAAACCTAAACCCTAGGCCCTAAACCTAAACCTAAACCCTAAACCCTAAACCTAAACCTAAACCCTAAACCTAAACCTAAGCCTAAACCTAAACCTAAACCTAAAGCCTAAACCTAAACCCTAGCCTAAACCTAAACCCTAAACCTAAACCTAAACCCTAAACCCTAAGCCTAAACCTAGGCCTAGAGCCTAAACCTAAACCTAAACCTAAGCCTAAACCTAAACCTAAACCTAAACCTAAACCCTAAACCCTAAACCTAAACCTAAACCCTAAACCTAAACCTAAACCTAAACCTAGAGCCTAAACCTAAACCTAAACCTAAACCTAAACCCTAAACCTAAACCTAAACCTAAACCTAAACCTAGCCTACAAACCTAAACCTAAGCCTAAACCTAAACCTAAACCTAAACCCTAAACCTAAACCTAAACCTAAAGCCTAAACCTAAACCTAAACCTAAACCTAAACCTAAACCTAAACCCTAAACCCTAAACCTAAACCTAAACCCTAAACCTAAACCTAAACCCTAAACCTAAACCTAAACCCTAAACCCTAAACCCTAAACCTAAAGCCCTAAACCTAAACCTAAGCCTAAACCTAAAGCCTAAACCTAAGCCTAAACCTAAGCCCTAAACCCTAAACCTAAACCTAAAGCCTAAACCTAAACCTAAACCTAAACCTAAACCTAAACCTAGGCCTAAACCTAAACCTAAACCTAGGCCTAGGCCTAAACCTAAACCTAAACCTAAACCTAAACCTAAACCTAAAGCCTAAACCTAAACCTAAACCTAAACCCTAAACCTAAACCCTAAACCTAAACCTAGAGCCTAAACCTAAACCTAAACCCTAAACCTAAACCTAAACCTAAACCTAAACCTAAACCTAAACCCTAAACCCTAAACCTAAACCTAAACCCTAAACCTAAACCTAAACCTAAACCTAAACCCTAAACCTAAACCCTAAACCTAAACCTAAAGCCTAAAGCCTAAACCTAAAGCCTAAACCTAAACCTAAACCTAAACCTAAACCTAAACCTAGGCCTAAACCTAAACCTAAACCTAAACCTAAACCTAAGCCTAAACCCTAAACCTAAACCTAAACCTAAACCTAAACCTAAACCTAAACCTAGGCCTAAACCTAAACCTAAACCTAGGCCTAAAGCCTAGAGCCTAGGCCTAAAGCCTAGAGCCTAAAGCCTAAAGCCTAAGCCTAAACCTAAACCTAGAGCCTAAACCTAGGCCTAACCTAAACCTAGGCCTAAACCTAAACCTAGAGCCTAGGCCTAGCCTAAACCTAAAGCCTAAAGCCTAAAGCCTAAACCTAAACCTAAACCTAAACCTAAGCCTAAACCCTAAACCCTAAACCCTAAACCTAAACCCTAAACCTAAAGCCTAAACCTAAACCTAAACCTAAACCTAAACCTAAACCTAAACCTAAACCTAAACCTAAACCTAAACCCTAAACCTAAACCTAAACCTAAACCTAAACCCTAAACCCTAAACCTAAACCTAAACCTAAACCTAAACGCCTAAACCTAAACCCTAAACCTAAACCTAAACCTAAACCTAAACCTAAACCCTAAACCTAAACCTAAACCTAAACCTAAACCTAAACACAGGCCTAAACCTAGCCTAGGCCTAAACCTAAACCTAAGCCTAAACCTAAACCTAAACCTAAACCTAAACCTAAACCTAAACCTAGAGCCTAAACCTAAACCTAAACCTAAGCCTAAACCTAAACCTAAGCCTAAACCTAAACCTAAACCTAAACCTAAACCTAAGCCTAAACCTAAACACAAGCCTAGGCCTAAACCTAAACCTAAACCTAAACCTAAACCTAAACCTAGGCCTAGGCCTAAACCTAGGCCTAGGCCTAAAGCCTAAACCTAGGCCTAGGCCTAAAGCCTAGGCCTAGGCCTAGAGCCTAGGCCTAAACCTGAGCCTAGGCCTAGGCCTAGGCCTAAGCCTAGGCCTAGCCTAGAGCCTAAACCTAGGCCTAGGCCTAAACCTAGGCCTAAACCTAAACCTAGGCCTAGGCCTAAACCCTAGGCCTAGGCCTAAACCTAGGCCTAAACCTAAAGCCTAAACCTAGAGCCTAGGCCTAAACCCTAGAGCCTAGGCCTAGAGCCTAAACCCTAAACCTAGGCCTAAACCTAGGCCTAAACCTAAACCTAAACCTAAACCCTAAACCTAAACCTAAACCTAAGCCTAAACCTAAGCCTAAACCTAAACCTAAACCTAAACCTAAACCTAAACCTAAACCTAAACCTAAACCTAAAGCCTAAACCTAAACCTAAACCTAAGCCTAAACCTAAACCCTAAACCTAAACCTAAACCCTAAACCTAAACCCTAAACCTAAACCTAAACCTAAACCTAAACCTAAACCCTAAACCTAAACCTAAACCTAAACCTAAACCCTAAACCTAAACCTAAACCTAAACCTAAACCTAAACCTAAACCTAAACCTAAACCTAAACCTAAACCACACAAACCTAAACCCTAAACCTAAACCCTAAACCTAAACCTAAACCTAAACCTAAACCTAAACCTAAACCTAAGCCTAAACCTAGGCCTAAACCTAAACCTAAGCCTAAACCTAAACCTAGGCCTAGGCCTAAACCTAAACCTAAACCCTAAACCTAAACCTAGGCCCTAAACCTAAACCTAAACCTAAACCTAAACCTAAACCTAAACACAAACCTAGGCCTAAACCTGAGCCTAGGCCTGAGCCTAGGCCACTGAGCCTAGGCCTAGAGCCTGAGCCTAGGCCTAGAGCCTAGGCCTAGGCCCTAGAGCCTAGGCCTAGGCCACCTAGGCCTAGAGCCTGAGCCCTAGGCCTAGAGCCTAAACCTAGAGCCTAGAGCCCTAGGCCCTAAGCCTAGAGCCTAGAGCCCTAGGCCTAAACCTAAGCCTAAGCCTAAACCTAGGCCTAGAGCCTAGGCCCACAAACCTAAACCTAAACCCTAAACCTAAAGCCTAAACCTAAACCTAAACCTAAACGCCTAAACCTAGAGCCTAAACCCTAAACCCTAAACCTAAACCACAAACCTAAACCTAAACCTAAACCTAAACCCTAAACCCTAAACCTAAACCTAAACACAAACCTAAACCTAAACCTAAACCTAAACCTAAACCTAAACCCTAAACCCTAAACCTAAACCTAAAGCCTAAACCTAAACCTAAACCTAAACCTAAACCTAAACCCTAAACCTAAACCTAAACCCTAAACCTAAACCTAAACCTAAACCCTAAACACAAACCTAAACCCTAAACCTAAACCCTAAACCTAAACCTAAACCCTAAACCTAAACCTAAACCCTAAACCTAAACCTAAACCCTAAACCTAAACCTAAACCCTAAACCTAAACCTAAACCTAAAGCCTAAACCTAAACCCTAAACCTAAACCCTAAACCTAAACCTAAACCTAAACCTAAACCTAAACCTAAACCTAAACCTAAACCTAAACCTAAACCTAAACCTAAACCTAGGCCTAAACCTAAACCTAGGCCTAAACCTAAACCTAAAGCCTAGGCCTAGGCCTAGGCCTAAGCCTAGCCTAAACCTAAACCTAAACCTAGAGCCTAAACCTAAACCTAGCCTAGGCCTAAACCTAGGCCTAAGCCTAGGCCTAGAGCCTAGGCCTAGGCCTAAACCTAAACCTAGGCCTAAACCTAGGCCTAGAGCCTAGGCCTAAACCTAAACCTAGAGCCTAAACCTAAACCCTAGAGCCTAAACCTAGAGCCTAAACCCTAGGCCTAAAGCCTAAACCTAAAGCCTAAACCTAAACCTAAACCTAAACCTAAACCTAAACCTAAACCTAAACCTAAACCTAAACCCTAAACCTAAACCTAAACCTAAACCTAAACCTAAACCTAAACCCTAAACCTAAACCTAAACCTAAACCTAAACCTAAACCTAAACCTAAACCTAAACCTAAAGCCCTAAACCTAAACCTAAACCTAAACCTAAACCCTAAACCTAAACCTAAACCTAAACCTAAAGCCTAAACCTAAACCTAAACCCTAAACCCTAAACCTAAACCTAGGCCTAAACCTAAACCTAAACCTAAACCTAAACCTAAACCTAAACCTAAACCCTAAACCTAAACCCTAAACCTAAACCTAAAGCCTAAACCTAAACCTAAACCTAAACCTAAACCTAAACCTAAACCTAAACCCTAAACCCTAAACCTAAACCTAAACCTAAACCTAAACCCTAAACCTAAACCTAAACCCTAAACCTAAACCTAAACCTAAACCCTAAACCTAAACCTAAGCCTAAACCTAAACCTAAACCTAAAGCCTAAAGCCTAAACCTAGGCCTAGCCTAAAGCCTAAGCCTAGGCCTAAACCTAAACCTAGAGCCTAAACCTAGGCCTAAACCTAAACCTAGGCCTAGGCCTAGGCCTAAACCCTGAGCCTAGGCCTGAGCCTAGGCCTAAACCTAGGCCTAGGCCTAGCCTAGGCCTAGGCCTAGAGCCTAGGCCTAAACCTAGGCCTAAGCCTAAACCCTAGGCCTAGGCCTAGAGCCTAGGCCTAGAGCCTAGGCCTAAACCTAGGCCTAGGCCTAAAGCCTAGAGCCTAAAGCCTAGAGCCTAAAGCCTAAACCTAGAGCCTAAACCTAAACCTAAACCTAAACCTAAAGCCTAAACCTAAACCCTAAGCCTAAACCTAAACCTAAACCTAAAGCCTAAACCTAAACCTAAACCTAAACCCTAAACCTAAACCTAAACCTAAGCCCTAAACCTAAACCCTAAACCTAAACCTAAGCCTAAACCCTAAACCTAAACCTAAACCCTAAGCCTAAACCTAAACCTAAACCTAAACCTAAACCTAAACCCTAAACCTAAACCTAAGCCTAAACCTAAACCTAAACCTAAACCCTAAACCTAAACCTAAACCTAAACCTAAACCTAAACCTAAACCTAAACCCTAAACCTAAACCTAAACCTAAACCCTAAACCTAAACCTAAAGCCCTAAACCCTAAACCTAAACCTAAACCTAAACCTAAACCTAAACCTACAAACCTAAACCTAAACCTAAACCACCTAAACCCTAAACCTAAACCTAAACCTAAACCTAAACCTAAACCTAGGCCTAAACCTAAACCTAAACCTAAACCCTAAACCTAAAGCCTAAGCCTAAACCCTAAAGCCTAAACCTAAACCTAAACCCTAAACCCTAAACCTAAACCTAAACCTAGAGCCTAAACCTAAACCCTAAACCTAAACCTAAGCCTAGGCCTAAACCTAAAGCCTAGGCCTAGGCCTAGGCCTAAACCTAAGCCTAAACCCTAAGCCTAAACCCTAGAGCCTAAACCTAGGCCTAAGCCTAGAGCCTAAACCCTAAGCCTAAGCCTAAACCTAGAGCCTAGGCCTAGGCCTAAAGCCTAGGCCTAAACCTAAACCTAGGCCTAGGCCTAGGCCTAGGCCTAAAGCCTAGGCCTAGAGCCTAGGCCTAGGCCTAAAGCCTAGGCCTAAACCTAGGCCTAAACCTAAACCTAGGCCTAGGCCTAAACCTAAAGCCTAAACCTAGAGCCTAAACCTAAACCTAAACCTAAACCTAAAGCCTAGGCCTAAACCTAAACCTAAAGCCTAAACCTAAACCTAAAGCCTAGGCCTAAACCTAAACCCTAAACCTAAACCTAAACCTAAACCTAAAGCCTAAACCTAAACCTAAACCTAAACCTAAACCTAAACCTAAACCTAGGCCTAAACCTAAGCCTAAACCTAAACCTAAACCTAAACCTAAACCTAAACCTAAACCTAAACCTAAACCCTAAACCTAAACCTAAACCTAAACCTAAACCTAAACCCTAAACCTAAACCTAAACCTAAACCTAAACCTAAACCTAAGCCTAAACCTAAGCCTAAACCTAAACCTAAACCCTAGAGCCTAAGCCTAAACCTAAACCTAAAGCCTAAACCTAAACCTAAACCTAAAGCCTAAACCTAAACCTAAACCCTAAACCTAAACCCTAAACCTAAACACAAACCCACTAGCCTAAACCTAAACCTAAACCTAAGCCTAAACCTAAGCCTAGAGCCTAAACCTAAACCACACAAACCTAAACCTAAACCCTAAACCTAAACCACAAACCTAAACCTAGGCCTAAGCCTAGGCCTAGGCCTAGGCCTAGGCCCTGAGCCTAGAGCCTAGGCCTAAACCTAAACCTAGGCCTAAACCCTAGAGCCCTAAACCTAAACCTAAACCCTAAACCTAGCCTAAACCTAAACCTAAGCCTAAACCTAAACCTAAACCTAAGCCTAAACCCTAAACCCTAGCCTAAACCTAAACCTAAACCACAAACCTAAACCTAAACACACCTAAACCTAAACCTAAACCTAAACCCTAAACCTAAACCCTAAACCTAAACCTAAACCTAAACCTAAACCCTAAACCCTAAACCTAAACCCTAAACCCTAAACCTAAACCTAAACCTAAACCTAAACCTAAACCCTAAACCTAAACCCTAAACCTAAGCCTAAACCTAAACCTAAACCACAAACCTAAACCACAAACCTAAACCTAGAGCCTAAACCTACAAACCTAAACCTAAAGCCTAAACCTAAACCTAAACCCTAAACCTAAACCTAAACACTGCCTAAACCTAAACCTAGGCCTAAACCCTAAACCTAAACCCTAGGCCTAAAGCCTAAACCTAAACCTAGGCCTAAACCTAAACCCTAGAGCCTAAAGCCTAGGCCTAAAGCCTAAACCTAAACCTAGGCCTAAGCCTAAACCTAGGCCTAAACCCTAAACCTAGGCCTAGAGCCTAGCCTAAACCTGAGCCTAAACCTAAACCTAAACCTAGCCTAGGCCTAAACCTAAACCCTAAACCTAAACCTAAACCCTAGGCCTAGGCCTAAACCTAAACCTAGGCCTAAACCTAGGCCTAGGCCTAGGCCTAAACCTAGAGCCTAAACCTAAACCTAGGCCTAAACCTAAACCTAAACCTAGAGCCCTAAACCCTAAACCTAAACCTAAACCTAAACCCTAAAGCCTAAACCTAAACCTAAACCCTAAACCTAAACCTAAACCTAAACCTAAACCTAAAGCCTAAACCTAAACCCTAAAGCCCTAAACCTAAACCTAAACCCTAAACCTAAACCTAAACCTAAACCTAAACCTAAACCTAAACCTAAGCCTAAACCCTAAACCTAAACCTAAACCCTAAACCTAAACCTAAACCTAAACCTAAACCTAAACCTAAACCCTAAACCCTAAACCTAAACCTAAACCTAAACCTAAACCTAAACCTAAACCCTAAGCCTAAACCTAAACCTAAACCTAGAGCCTAAACCGCCTAAACCTAAACCTAAACCTAAACCTAAACCTAAACCCTAAACCTAAACCCTAAACCCTAAACCTAAACCTAAACCTAAACCCTAAACCCTAAACCTAAAGCCTAAACCCTAAACCTAAACCTAAACCTAAACCCTAAACCTAAACCTAAACCTAAACCTAAACCTAAACCTAAACCTAAACCTAAGCCTAAACCTAAACCTAAACCTAAACCTAAACCTCCTAAGCCTAAACCTAAACCTAAACCTAAGCCACCTAAACCTAAACCTAGGCCTAAACCTAAACCCTAAACCCTAAACCCTAAACCTAAACCCTAAACCCTAAACCTAAACCTAAACCTAAACCCTAAACCTAGGCCTAAACCTAAACCCTAAACCTAAACCTAAACCTAAACCCTAAGCCTAAACCTAAACCTAAACCTAAACCTAAACCTAGGCCTAAACCTAAACCCTAAACCTAAACCTAAACCTAGGCCTAAACCTAGGCACAAAGCCTAGGCCTAGGCCTAGGCCTAAACCTAGGCCTAGGCCTAGGCCTAGGCCTAAACCTAGGCCTAAAGCCTAGGCCTAGGCCTAGCCTAAAGCCTAGGCCTAAAGCCTAAAGCCTAGGCCTAGGCCTAGGCCTAGGCCTAGGCCTAGAGCCTAGGCCTAGGCCTAGGCCTAGGCCTAAACCTAAACCTAGGCCTAAAGCCTAAACCTAGGCCTAGGCCTAGAGCCTGAGCCTAAACCTAAACCCTAAACCTAGGCCTAAACCTAAACCTAAACCTAAACCTAGAGCCTAAACCTAGGCCTAAACCTAAACCTAAACCTAGAGCCTAAACCTAAAGCCCTAAACCTAAACCCTAAAGCCTAAACCTAAACCTAAGCCTAAACCCTAAACCTAAACCTAAACCTAAACCTAAACCTAAACCCTAAACCTAAACCTAAACCTAAACCTAAACCTAAACCTAAGCCTAAACCCTAAACCCTAAACCTAAACCTAAACCTAAACCTAAAGCCTAAACCTAAACCTAAACCTAAAGCCCTAAACCTAAACCTAGGCCTAAACCTAAACCTAAGCCTAAACCTAAACCTAAACCCTAAACCTAAACCCTAAACCCTAAACCTAAACCTAGGCCTAAACCTAAACCCTAAACCTAAACCCTAAGCCTAAACCTAAACCTAGGCCTAAACCTAAACCTAAACCTAAACCTAAACCTAAACCTAAGCCTAAAGCCTAAACCTAAACCTAAACCTAAACCTAAACCTAAGCCTAAGCCTAAACCTAAAGCCTAGGCCTAAACCTAGGCCT
>CM056508.1:25000-30000 GCA_029783415.1 Anisodus acutangulus
CCTAAACCCTAAACCTAAACCTAAACCTAAACCTAAACCCTAAACCTAAACCTAAACCTAAACCTAAACCACAAACCTAAACCTAAACCTAAACCTAAACCTAAACCTAAACCTAAACCTAAACCTAGGCCTAGGCCTAGGCCTAAGCCTAGGCCTAAACCCTAAACCTAAAGCCTAGGCCTAGGCCTAAACCCTAGGCCTAGGCCTAAACCTAGGCCTAGGCCTAGGCCTAAACCTAAACCTAGGCCTAGCCTAAACCTAGAGCCTAAACCCTGAGCCTAAGCCTAAACCTAGGCCTAAACCTAAACCTAAACCTAAAGCCTAGGCCTAGGCCTAAACCCTAAACCCTAAACCTAAACCTAAACCTAAACCCTAGGCCTAAACCCTAAACCTAAACCCTAAACCTAGCCCTAAACCTAAACCTAAACCTAAGCCTAAACCCTAAACCTAAAGCCTAGGCCTAGGCCTAAACCTAAACCTAGGCCTAAACCTAAGCCTAAACCTAAACCCTAAACCCTAAACCTAGAGCCTAAACCACAAACCCTAAACCTAAACCTAAACCTAAACCCTAAACCTAAACCCTAAACCTAAACCCTAAACCTAAACCTAAACCTAAACCTAAACCTAGAGCCTAAACCTAAACCTAAACCTAAACCCTAAACCTAAACCCTAAACCTAAACCTAAGCCTAAACACAGGCCTAAACCTAAACCTAAACCTAAACCTAAACCCTAAACCCTAAACCTAAACCTAAACCCTAAACCTAAACCCTAAACCTAAACCCTAAACCTAAACCTAAACCTAAACCCTAAACCTAAACACAAACCTAAACCTAAACCCTAAACCTAAACCTAAACCCTAAACCTAAACCTAAACCTAGGCCTAAACCCTAAACCTAAACCTAAAGCCTAAACCTAAACCTAAACCTAAACCTAAACCTAAACCTAAACCCTAAACCTAAACCTAAACCTAAACCTAAACCTAAACCTAAACCCTAAACCTAAACCTAGGCCTAAACCCTAAACCTAAACCTAGGCCTAAACCCTAAACCTAAACCTAAACCTAGGCCTAGGCCTAGGCCTAAACCTGAGCCTAGGCCTAGGCCTAGGCCTAGGCCTAGGCCTAAACCTGAGCCTAGGCCTAGGCCTAGGCCTGAGCCTAGCCTAAACCTAAGCCTGAGCCTAAACCTAAACCAAACCTAGGCCTAGGCCCTGAGCCTAAAGCCTGAGCCTAAACCTAGGCCTAAACCCTAGGCCTAGGCCACTAAAGCCTAGAGCCTAGGCCTAGAGCCTAGGCCTAGGCCTAAAGCCTAGGCCTAAGCCTAAACCTACCCTAAACCCTAAACCCTAAACCTAAACCTAGGCCTAAACCTAAACCTAAAGCCTAGAGCCTAAACCCTAAACCTAAACCTAAACCTAAACCTAAACCTAAAGCCTACAAACCTAAACCTAAACCTAAACCTAAACCCTAAAGCCCTAAACCTAAACCCTAAAGCCCTAAACCTAAACCTAAACCCTAAACCTAAACCCTAAACCCTAAACCCTAAACCTAAACCTAAACACAAAGCCTAAACCTAAACCTAAGCCTAAACCCTAAACCTAAACCTAAACCTAAACCTAAACCCTAAACCTAAACCTAAACCTAAACCCTAAACCCTAAACCTAAACCTAAACCCTAAACCTAAACCCTAAACCTAAACCTAAACCTAAACCTAAACCTAAACCCTAACCTAAACCTAAACCTAAGCCCTAAACCTAAACCTAAACCCTAAACCTAAACCCTAAACCTAAGCCTAAACCTAAACCTAAAGCCTAAACCTAAACCTAAACCTAAACCCTAAACCTAAACCCTAAACCTAAACCCTAAACCTAAACCTAAACCACAAACTACAAACCTAAACCTAGGCCTAAACCTAAGCCCTAAACCTAAACCCTAAACCTAAACCTAAAGCCTAAACTAGCCTAAACCTAAACCCTAAACCTAAACCTAAACCTAGGCCTAAACCTAAACCTAAACCTAAACCTAGGCCCTAGGCCTAAAGCCTAAACCTAAGCCCTAGGCCTAAACCTAAACCCTAAACCTAAACCTAAACCTAAACCTAAGCCCTAACCACAGGCCTAGAGCCTAAACCTAGAGCCCTAGAGCCCTAAACCTAAACCTAAACCTAAGCCTAAACCCTAAACCTAAACCCTAGAGCCTAAACCTAAACCAGCCTAAAGCCCTAAACCTAAACCTAAACCTAAACCCTAAACCTAAACCTAAACCTAAACCTAAACCTAAACCTAAACCCTAGCCTAAACCCTAAACCTAAACCCTAAACCTAAACCCTAAACCCTAAACCTAAACCTAAACCTAAACCTAAACCTAAACCTAAACCCTAAACCTAAACCCTAAACCTAAACCCTAAACCTAAACCCTAAACCTAAACCTAAACACAAACCCTAAACCTAAACCTAAACCTAAACCTAAACCCTAAACCCTAAACCTAAACCTAAGCCTAAACCTAAACCCTAAACCTAAACCCTAAACCTAAACCCTAAACCCTAAACCTAAACCACACAAACCTAAACCCTAAACCCTAGCCCTAAACCTAAACCTAAACCTAAACCCTAAACCTAAACCTAAAGCCTAAACCCTAAACCCTAAACCTAAACCTAAACCTAGGCCTAAACCTAAACCTAAACCTAGGCCTAGGCCTAAACCTAGGCCTAGGCCTAGGCCTAGGCCTGAGCCTAGGCCTAGGCCTGAGCCTAGGCCTAGGCCCTGAGCCTAGGCCTAGGCCTAGGCCTGAGCCTAGGCCTAGGCCTAAACCCTAGGCCTAAACCTGAGCCTAGAGCCTAGGCCCTAGGCCTAGGCCTAGGCCTAGGCCTGAGCCTGAGCCACAAGCCTAGGCCTAGAGCCTAGGCCTAGGCCTAAACCCTAGGCCTGAGCCTAAACCTAGGCCTAAAGCCTAGGCCTAAACCCTAAACCTAGAGCCTAGGCCTAAACCTAAGCCTAAACCCTAAACCTAAACCTAAACCTAAACCTAAACCTAAACCCTAAGCCTAAACCTAAGCCTAAACCTAAACCTAAACCTAAACCTAAACCTAAACCTAGAGCCTAAACCCTAAACCTAAACCTAAACCTAAGCCTAAACCTAAACCTAGGCCTAAACCCTAAACCTAAACCTAAACCCTAAACCCTAAACCTAAACACAAAGCCTAAACCTAAACCTAAACCTAAACCTAAACCTAAACCTAAACCTAAACCTAAACCCTAAACCTAAACCCTAAACCTAAACCTAAACCACACAAGCCTAAACCTAAACCTAAACCTAAACCCTAAACCTAAACCTAAACCTAAACCCTAAACCCTAAACCTAAACCTAAGCCTAAACCTAGGCCTAAACCTAAACCTAAACCTAAAGCCTAAACCTCCCTAAACCTAAACCTAAACCTAAACCTAAACCTAAACCCTAAGCCTAAACCTAAAGCCTAAACCCTAAACCCTAAACCCTAAACCTAGGCCCTAAACCTAAACCTAAACCCTAAGCCTAAACCTAAGCCTAAACCCTAAACCTAAACCTAAACCTAGGCCTAAAGCCTAAACCTAAACCTAAACCCTAAGCCCTAGGCCTAAACCTAAACCTAAACCTAAACCTAAACCCTAAACCTAAGCCTAAACCTAAACCTAAACCTAAACCTAAACCTAAACCTAAACCCTAAACCCTAAAGCCTAAACACAAAGCCTAAACCTAAACCTAAACCTAGGCCTAAACCTAAACCTAAACCCTAAACCTAAACCTAAAGCCTAAACCTAAAGCCTAAACCTAAACCTAAACCTAAACCCTAAACCCTAGAGCCTAAACCTAAGCCTAAACCCTAAACCTAAACCTAAACCTAAACCCTAAGCCTAGGCCTAAACCTAAACCTAGCCTAAGCCTAAACCCTAAACCCTAAAGCCTAAGCCTAAACCTAAACCTAAACCCTAAACCTAAACCTAAACCTAAACCTAAACCTAAACCTAAAGCCTAAACCTAAACCTAAACCCTAAACCCTAAACCTAAACCTAAAGCCTAAACCCTAAACCTAAACCTAAACCTAAACCTAAGCCTAAACCTAAACCTAAACCCTAAACCCTAAAGCCTAAACCTAAACCTAAACCCTAAACCTAAACCTAAACCTAAACCCTAAACCTAAACCCTAAACCTAAACCTAAACCCTAAACCTAAACCTAAACCTAAACCTAAACCTAAACCTAAACCTAAACCCTAAACCTAAACCTAAACCTAAACCTAAACCTAAACCTAAACCTAAACCCTAAACCCTAAACCTAAGCCTAAACCTAGGCCTAAACCTAGGCCTAAACCTAAGCCTAAACCCTAAACCTAAAGCCTAAACCTAAACCTAAACCTAGGCCTAAGCCTAAACCTAAACCTAAACCTAAACCTAAACCCTAAACCTAAACCCTAAACCTAAACCTAAGCCCTAAACCTAAACCTAAACCTAAACCTAAACCTAGGCCTAAACCCTAAACCTAAACCCTAAACCTAAACCTAAACCTAAACCTAAACCTAAACCTAAACCTAGAGCCTAAACCCTAAACCTAAACCTAAACCCTAAACCTAAGCCCTAAACCTAAACCTAAACCTAAACCTAAACCTAAACCCTAAACCCTAAACCCTAAACCTAAACCTAAACCTAAACCTAAACCTAAACCTAAACCCTAAACCTAAACCTAAACCTAAACCTAAACCTAAACCTAAACCTAAACCCTAAACCTAAACCTAAACCTAAACCCTAGGCCTAGGCCTAAGCCTAGGCCTAGGCCTAAGCCTAGGCCTAAACCTAAACCCTAAACCTAAACCTAAAGCCCTAAACCTAGGCCTAAACCCTAAACCTAGCCTAAAGCCTAGGCCTAAACCTAGGCCTAAAGCCTAAAGCCTAAAGCCTAAACCTAAACCTAAACCTAAACCTAAACCCTAAACCTAAACCTAGAGCCACAAACCCTAAACCTAAACCT
>CM056508.1:1377718-1490090 GCA_029783415.1 Anisodus acutangulus
ACCTTTTAACTTTGAGATTTATAGCAAATATACACTTCTATACCCCTGTCGTTATATAAATGGTATAAATATATTTTTTTTATTGATAGAATTTTTAAAAATCATTTAACTTTTTTTAATAAAAATTGTCATGTGGCTTTAAAAAAATAAGTCTATCCATTCTTTTATTAGAGTTATTTTTTCAAAGCCACGTGATAATTTTTTTCTGGTGGATTGAGTCTGATTCGTTTAAAAAATGGGTACTATGTGGCTTTTGAAAAACAAGTAGACTTCTTTTTAAAGCCACCTGACATTTTTAGTTAAAACTAAACTGATGATTTTTTAAAGATATTTCATTAGTAAAAAGAGTATAGTTACACCATTTATGTAATAATAAAGATATACATGCATCACTTTTTTAATGAGAAATATATTTACTCTAAATCATAAAATTGAGAGATATATTTACACTTTTTCCTTAAATCAAAGCCAAGATTACATATCATAAATTTGGACGATGTCAAAAATCAGCAATCAAAGGGAAAAATATTACTACTAAATCATGTATAAAAGGATCGAAGCGATGACAATTTTGTGAGCTGTTGTTGAAAATAATTTTTTACCCCTTAAAATAAGATAGTACTATTTTCTTTTACAGCCTTAATTTTGTTTTAAATAAAAATAATTGTCTTGTTAACCTAAATAAGCATATGCGAAACATTTTCATAATCATAGATTTAAAAATCCTAATTTGATAACACTATAAAAAAAAACAGGGCTGCTGCTACTACTACTCTTTTCCTTCTCACCAACAAAACTGGAAGTAGTCTCTGAGATAGCTGAATGATTTCGAACCTGATGGAAGTAATTTGCTCTCTTCTGGGGTAGAATTTTATAGGTTATATCAGTTGCTCTGTTCTCAAACTTTGGTCATTCAGACACATTCCGTGATTTAGTGGTACTAGTGCTGAGGGATCGGGAGTACTATCTCTAAAAATAATCTGACGTAAGCAGAGAAGCTGAATATTAAAAAACAAAAAAACAAACAATCCTGGAAGTAAGAAAAAACACATTATATATAGCCGCCAATCTCATCAAATCATACCTACACCAAAAGAAAAATGTCAAATTCCTCAACGTTATCTAACGGTAACGGTGATGACCTCCAGTCACCGCTCATCCCTACGCAACCAAAAAAAGTAACGATGGATCAAATGTTGGAAAAATACTGTGGTGAGTTTGGTTGGTGGCAATTTAGACATTTTGTATTAACGAGTTTGGCTTGGGCTCTAGAAGGGATACATACCATGGTTATGATTTTTGCGGACCGTGAACCGGGCTGGCGATGTTCGACGAACCGGTGTGATTCGACGGGTAAGAGTGTGTGTGGTCTTGAACCGGGTTCGTGGGAATGGTTAGGTGGAAGTGCAAGTTCGACAGTTTCGGAGTTTGGATTAATATGTGGACAGAAATATAAAGTTGGACTTGTTCAATCCTTATTTTTCGCTGGCTGCTTGATCGGTATGTTGTTAATTCTCCTTTTTTTTAATAACATTTTTAAACTTGATTTTTCCTATTTGGAAAAAAGAAATTAAAATTAGGATCTTAATCATTTTGATTAGGATCTTGATCATTTTGATTAATGATGAAGAAGGTTAAATTAACAGAGTTTAATGGTGCATTTTCTTAGTAGTGTCAGTAGTATATGGAGTTTGCGGCCAAATTTTGTTTGGTAACGAACGGTTAAAGTGTGTGATTATCTTATTTAAAAATTTAAATTATTATATAGAATATAATTTTAATATTTAATTATATTCTCAATACGTTTTCTTATGTGCTGACTTGATTTTTTTCATGATTCAATCATGTGATTTTTTTTTGATAATCGGTGGCAATGAGATTTGATTTCAAGACCTTTGACCTATTTTGATATCACGTTGACGTGTGTTATTATCTCGTCTAAAATCTAGCTTAATAAATGAGATGGTCACACTTTAACATGATATATTTGATTGGCTTGTTTTAGATATTTTTAAATCAAAATAATTTTTAAATAATTTTATAATGTTTGAATAAAATAAAAAAAAATATAAATAATATTTAATTTTAAATTAAAGTAATCAAAATAAGTAAAAAATTTAAAAATAAATCAAAAGTCATAAATTGATTCAAAAGACCTCTTAATACCGAGGAGGTGTAATATCCTGAAATTGTCTTTTTGTCCGTCCTTTGAGTATCGATGAAAAAACACATGGGTGGTGGGCAAGTAGCAACTTGTTTATTTCTCCCTCCGTTTCATTTTAATTCCTCCTGTTTTAGCTTTTTTCATATTTATTAAAATTATAAATATAAGATATAATTTATTAAGTTATATGTATTTAATAAAAATAAATAAATTGTTTTCTCATAAATATTGTGTATATTATAAGTGAAAACAAGTACAAACTTTAATTTTAAATTTCTAAAATAACTAGTAAGTATTATTTTGAGATAATATTTTTGAACTAAAGTGAGTGGTTAATTAGAAACGAAGGAAATAATTAAATAACTTTTTATACATTAGCCTTGTAAAACAAAGTTTGAACTATTAGATTACTTACGAGATAAATAAATGCTCATTATAAATGAAAGTGATAACTTAAATATAAGATTAATAACATCTACAGTTAGTTAAAATATACTGTTTGTGCTAAAAACAATTAATAATTTATGTCCTTATAAGTTAAAATTTTCATTTTTTGGAATGGAAATAATATGCCATTTAACTTGTGAATAATATTTCTTAATAGAGTTTAAGTTATATATGACGTCGGGATGTCATGTGGTATTTATTTTGATATAATAGCATGTTTTAATTTTAGAATTACAAATTTTATATTTAAAGAGGTTTTGATTAATTTACTAATGTAAAAAATTTCACATCGATATGGTATATGCTTAAAACTCTTCTGAATAAAATATATGCTTCTTTTATGTGATCCACCGCCACATATTATAACTCTAAAATGGACTATAGTATGCCTGCACCTTTCACAGAGATTACTTATTTATTTGGCTGAATATTTTTGGCATCCCTATTCACCACATGCATTTCTATCCTAAGATTTTTGTCGTTTCTCTTATCAGTTCGTACAAAGTTGACGAAGATATGTTTCTACTTTTTATTTTAGTCTATTATAGGAGTAGTATAAAATTACAACTTACAAGTAGGAAAACATTGCTGCCAAATTTTTGTTTGCTAACGAATTGTTAATAATTAACAATCAAGTATGTTAAGCTCTCAATTAAATAGGACAAAAAAAGATGAAGAAAGACGACACATTAGATTGGAAAGATACAATTAAAGAATAACAATATTGTCGAACAAAACCCGTGTTATGTGGGCAAATTAGAAAGAAGAAGTCAGGATAAACATTGACAACTAAAAGATACTATCGGGATACAATAATATATACTCTTAGATCTGTATTAGAGTACCCTTTTTGGTGCCGCAATCCTTCCCGATCCGTATCATCTTACACTTTGCATAATCATTCATTCGTTTACCGATATGGAACACTTGTTATTTAGTCAATAACCATTCATTATTCTATGTGTTAAAAATTTACGTACGTATCAATATCTCTTTTATTAACGAAATTTACGATACTTAGCACTATGAGTGCACGTGTATGGAAAGGACGTTTCCGATGTGCGGAGCTTCAATTATTCGAATTATAAATAATGAGATAAACTTAATTTCACATTAGTAAATTTCCAACAGTTACTCATCATCCTTCAACGTGGGAACTCAACAGTATGATATTCCCTCTGTCCTTATTTAATTGCGGTATTTAACTGAGTTACTAAAGATAGAATTTATGATTTATATAATTAGCGTAATTATAAATTATATAATTAAGGATTAAAAATCTGAAATTACATTATTTTTAACAAAAAAATATTATTCCAGATAAATTGAAAAGAAATATATTACACCCAAAATAGGATAGGCTGCTTTATTTTCGATAATTCACCAAAATAAAAAAAAAGACAACTCTCCGACAAGGACTAGTTGTTAGGTGTATCGATTGAGTTGCTTGAATTATTTATTACTACTACTCAATAAAATATACATTTGGTAAGGACTAGAAAAGCTTATTCTTGTCTAGTTTGTTTTTCAGGATCACTTCATATCGTAGTAAAATACACTAATTAGATTATGGAGCGACTTGCCCTTTTTTTTGTCTGCATTTATTGAAGTTCTCTTTATTAAAAGCTTCCCTCACTTCGTATGACACTTGTTGTTTATTTTTCCATGCGTATCGACACGTATTAATTGGAGTATGATGCAGCACTGACTATTGTGTATTGTCTTCCTTCAAAATTAATTTGCTCGCGTTACTCCTATGTTGAGAAGAATGACACTTTCATACTTTAAATTTTTTATTCATAATGATATACTTCCTTCCATAATAAGTCGTCTTTTAAGCTTTTAATTTTATTTCAAAATAAGTGATATTTTAAGATTTTAAGAAGAGAATGATCTTATTCTTCCGAAATTATCCTTATTTACATAATCAAAAATCATTAAATAATTTTTTTTGGCATTAATTAAAGATAAATTAGTAAAAACACTCATAATTTTCTAGGAGTGAACAATTTCTTAAGGGGTGTGTATAAGTTAAAAATACCACCTATTATGGATCGAAAGGAGTACTAATTTATAATTATAGAATTATTTTACCATAGTTAAAACCATAATTCTAAAGGTGTTTTAGAATCAATTGAATGAATGTTCACACACCTTTAATTTTATTGTACTACAATCATTAAATTATATTTTGCAACAAAAAAAGATCGTTCAACTTCCATAAGTATCATGAAAGTCTGTAAATTACTCTTGTTACTTAAATGACATTTTCATTAGCAAGAACTATTTAGTGATTTTGTGTAATGTTTAGACAAAATTAAATGATTTTTTAATCAAAACTTGTTTAGTGACTTTCAGCATTATAGTTACAAATTGCTCGCCGAGAATAGCAACTGGCTCTGTAGTCTTTTCATACAAGATAAGCATGTGGTTCGCCTACTAGTTAGTCACACAAGTTTTATGATTACTTTAGCAATGGTTACTTTTGCTATGTAATCTTGTCATACAGGATAAGAAAGCATTCTCTTTAGAACATTGTGACCAGTCAAACATTTCCCATATAAATTATTTTATTCGTCTCAATTTATGTGGTATTATTTGACTTGACACAGAATTTAAGAAAGAAATGAAGATTTTTGAAATGTATAATTCAAAATAAGTTTTATATAAATGTATGACTATAAATCATTTCATAAAATTAAATTGTTTATAAATATAGAACGGTGACATTCTTTTTGGGACAGATCAAAAAGAAAATCATCTCACATAATTGAGACAAAGGGAGTAATTTTAAGTAAAAAATTTAAGTTCTCTGTTTAGACTCTTTCAATATGACACTTGAAAGATTCACTCTACAGAATGTGATTGGTAATTTACCTAGCTATATGTTTACAGTTGCTGCTCAAATTTTTTAACACTAACAAATTAATGGTTTTCAGGTGCTGGAGTATTTGGACATCTCTCAGATTCCAAAATGGGAAGAAAAGGCTCCCTCACAATCGTTTGCATTTTGAATGCAACTTTTGGTTGTTTAACAGCATTTTCTTCGGACTATTGGACGTACACCTTATTCCGTGTACTCTCCGGTTTCAGCACGGGAGGGACCGGCCTTTGCGCTTTTGTTCTCGCCACTGAACCCGTTGGCCAGTCCTGGCGTGGTGTAGCCGGAATGTCCACTTTCTATTTTTTCTCTATTGGAATAGCCGTTGTATCTGCCATTGCTTATTTCTTCCAAATGTGGCGATCTCTCTACATTGTTTCGTCCGTACCATCGGTTATGCTCGTTATCTTCGTACTCCCTTTCATCCACGAGTCACCTCGTTGGTGCCTCGTTAGAGGAAAAGTAGATGAAGCCATGAAGATCATGCACAAAATCGCTAAATCCAACGGCAAACACCTCCCCGAGGGCATTGTCCTCGCCCTCGATAGTGAAGTGAACGACGACGATGTCCCTAATTCTCAATCCAAGTCTAACGAAGCGCAAAATGGATCCATTTTAGATGTACTGAAGCTTCCTTTAACGAGATTTCGGTTATTCTTAGCTGTGGCGATCAACTTCTTTTGTTCGGTCGTCTATTACGGGTTAAGTCTGAATGTGGTCAACCTCGGAACCAACCTTTACCTCAACGTCGCCCTTAACGCGGTGGCTGAAATGCCGGCCTATTTGTTAACCGCATTAGTGTTGGACAGGCTCGGTAGAAAGCCGTTAGCAATATGGACAATGTGGTTCAGCGGGATTTTCTGCTTAGCCGGAAGCTTGATGAAGGGTGATGGGACGTGGAAGGTGGTTCGAATGGTGTGTGGAGTTTTAGGGATATTCGGGATGGCGGGGACTTACAATTTGTTGTTTGTGTATTCGATGGAGTTGTTTCCGACTGTGGTGAGAAACGCGGCGTTGGGATGTGCGACACAGGCATCGCAAATGGGGGCGATTTTGGCGCCCCTTGTGGTTGTTTTAGGGGGTGGGATACCATTTGCTGTGTTTGCAGCATGTGGGTTTGCTGGAGGGTTACTGGTAATTTACTTGCCTGAGACTTTAAACAGGCCATTATATGATACAATGGCTGGAATGGAAGAAGCTGAAGCAGAGAAACCAAGCATTCTATCTTAATTTGCTGGTTTTTAAAAACTTTTTTTTGTTTATTTTTTAGTTTATGAGAATGTAACTTGATTTTGGGAGAACAATTTTTGGATTGTACTTAGAGAATTAATTACTACGGAGTAATATTATCTATCTTATATTAGGTAGTCACAAATAAGGCAATCTCGAAATTATGCTATGTGGCAAGAGGCGGAGCTACATTCTAGTGAAGGGTGGTCAGTTGAATAATCTTTCTAAAAAAGTTATTGTATCGGGAAAAATCATTCACCTTGTTATATATCATTACATTCTTTATAATGGACAGTGTGACAAAGGAAACAAACGCAATACAGGTGCGAACTGCTTGAACAACGGCAAAATGGAGTACTAAAGTTTATGGGTCGGTTGAACCGAGCAGTTTTGATTTAAACTTTGTATTTGTTTTAATATATCCATTAATATGTACAAATTATTAATTTAGAACTCATCAACTTAAACAACAACAACAACATACTCAGTGAAATTTCATAATGTGAGGTTTGGAGAGGGTAGAGTGTACGTAGACCTTACATCTACCTTGGTAGGTAGAGCGTCTGTTTTCTGAAAGACCCTCGGCTCAAGACAAAGCATAAGCACAAGAGAAGCAAAGCAAGAGAAACGGCCAGATCCGGACACGAAATTTAAAGCAGTATGAAAATGATGGTAACAAAAGTGAATAAGTCATGATATCGCGATCTGAAAAAGGAAGCAGTAATTAACGCATGTAAATGAGATAAACAAAGTACACTAAAGAACATATAGCAGCAGAAATCAAGCGACAGGGGACTTAAAGCAATAATGCGCCTACTAGTATGATAGGGTAAGCATGCCTACAATAATAACACTACAACTACCAGTTACCAGTTTGTAAGCGTAAGTAGGACTACGCTCAACTATCTATTATCCTTCTACCCTAATATGTGTCCTTCACAACCTCCTATCTAAGGTCATGTCCTCAGTAAGTTGCACCTGTGCCATATCCCGTCTAATCATCTCTCCTCAATACTTCTTCGGCCTACCTCTACCCCCTCCTAAACCCGTCCATAGCCAACCTCTCACACCTCCTCCACATTGGGACATTTGTGTCTCTCCTCTGCACATGCCCGAACCATCTCAACCCCGCTTCCCGCATCTTATCCTCCACCGAGGCCACTCCCACTCTGTCCCAGATATCATCATTTCTAATCTTATCTCTCCTTGTATGCCCACACATCCATCTCACCATCCTCATCTGCGTAACTTTCATCTTTTGGATGTGCGAAGTCTTGACTGGCAACACTTTGCCACCTACAACATAGTCGGTCTAACCATCACCCTATAGAACTTGCCTTCAAGTTATGGATGCACCTTTTTATCACACAAGACTCCGGATGCGAGCCTCCATTTCATCCACCTTGCCCCAATACGATGTGGGATATCGTCATCAATCTCTCCATTCCCTTGAATAATAGACTTGATGTACTTAAGCTTCCTTTCTTTGAAATGACCTGAGTACCAAGCCTCATCTCCACGCATGTCTTATGCTCACTCCCGTTCCTGAACCCTTTAGACTCCAGCTTCTGTCTCCAAACCTCCAGCTTAGCGTTCACTCCGCTGCGAGTCTCATGACTATGCCGTTTGTGAATAACATACACCATGACACCTCCCCTTGGATTTGTCGCGTCAGTCCATCCATCACCAAGGTAAATAAGAATGGGCTAAGAGCTGATCCCTGGTGCAACCTCATCATCAATGGAAAGTGCTCTGAGAACTAGAATTTTGAATCAATAAATTTTAAATCTTGACTTTGCCACTGTGATGGAAGATACTGAAAATTACCTTTGATCCAAGACATTGACTAAATAAGATTCAATGTTTAAGAGGCTGATTTGCTAAAGCTTTATCCAGATCGATAAGCTTGACGGTAATTCAGATTAGTAATAATAAGAATGTCAAACAAAAAAAAACACCTAAAGTGAGTAGAACAAATGAAGATGTCGTAATCAAACAAGGTGAGGTTAGCAAGTTAAATTAATGATCCCTTTGACTAAAGCAGATGTACAGTGGCCTCAACAAAGTAGTGCGTGGTATCAACCATAAGGAATATGGGTTCAGTGATTTTATTATTAAAATATAAGTTTCTAATATGATATGACATGTCAATTAGGAGAGAATGAAATATTTATAGTGTCTTTTATCTTTGAGTCAAAAAATTATAGTTGGACGATTTTGTTAGATTATTATTATTTTCACAACTTGAAATCATAGAATTAGCTCCAAACTCGCTACTCATTCAATTTCATTGTTGTTTATTTTTTATACATAAATGTTTAAATTTATAATTTGTATAAATAACTTTAAGGACATATTAGTCATTTTTCAGAAAAATGTGTAGACTTTTTTTTTTATCATTTAACCACATCAATTGCATATTATTAATCTCAGCCGTTCAACACATACAAATAGCAGCTTATTCATAAAATCAACTGCATATTATCGACACTTTTTTTTTTATCATACACGTTAATTTCATACTATTAATTTCAGCAGTTCAACATATACACGTAGGTGCTTATTCATTAAAACAACCCTTAAGTATTTTCCAATACTTAATACTTATGAGGTACTCCCTTTTATTCAGCTAAGCAGTACTTGACGAACCAATTAAGCTGCCAAGCCGGGTTTTGCTTCTCCTTGTTGCAGTCCAGCCATTGTATCATAAAGTGGCCTATTTAATGTCTCTGGCAGATACAATACCAGAAATCTTCCAGCAATTCCACATATCCCAAACGCAACAAATGGTATGCCACCCCCTAAAACCACAACAATTGGTGCCAATATTGCCCCCATATGTATCGCTTGAGTCGCACATCCTAACGCTGCATTTCTCACCACAGTTGGAAACAACTCCATGGAATACACATATAACAAATTGTATGTCCCCGCCATACTGAATATCCCTAAAACTCCACACACCATTTGAACCACTTTCCATGCCCCGTCACCCTTCATCAAGCTTCCGGCTAAGCAGAAAATCCCACTGAACCACATTGTCCATATCGCTAACGGCTTTCTACCAAGCCTGTCCAACACCAATGCAGTTATCAAATAGGCCGGCATTTCAGCAACCGCGTTAAGGGTGACGTTGAGATAAAGGTTGGTTCCGAGGTTGACAACATTCAGACTTAACCCGTAATAGACAACAGAACAAAAGAAGTTGATTGCCACGGTTAAGAATAACCGAATCCGCGTGACTGGAAATCTTAGTACATCCAAAATTGATCCATTTAGCCCATCTCTGGTATCGGCTTTTAGGATAGTCACAAAGGTAGGAGTAAGGTCTTCGTACACTCCAACTTTTCTAGACCCCATTTGTGGGACCATAATGGGTATGTTATTATTGTTGTTGCTGTTGATGTCATCGTCGTCGTTCACATCACTGTCGAGGACGAGAATAACGCCATTAGGTATGTGTTGTTTGTGTTGGAAATTTGTCTTTGGTGGGGAGGTGCGTCCACCCATATTTAATGAATTAAATACTAGGGTTCCGCATGTTGGAGGCTTTGTCTCTTCACACGTGCATAATCTACTAAGTGAGTAGATGACCGTAGGGCCAAGGATCGTCAAATTTCGTTGAGAAATGAAAGAGATATTGGTCCACGAAGTAAGGTGTTTGAGGCATGGAAATATGGTGTGGGACAAATCTACCACATCGGTGGGAAAATGAAGAATTGCTCTCTTTATAAGTCTCTAAATTGGCTAAGGGTTTGGGACCCCAAGGGGTAACCCATGTGTTTAAAGGAGGCAGGACCTAGATGTGCTTGGGTTCAAGGCTAAACCATCGCGCCGCCGCCGCCCACCCGTCCAGTCTTGGGTCTTGGGCTTCTTCTGATATTATCTCTTTGGACCTCAAATTGTTTAATATTTACAGTTTGGTCCCTGAAGTTTCTGGAATATTGAATTTGGGAACGACGGAAGGCAGAAAGTTTCTGCCTTTTCTGCCTACCGTTGGAGTTGATTTTTTCGGACGTTATTGTGCATTAACCAGCCATTACTTGGCTGATTAACTCCCTCCATTAACAGCCATTACTTGGCTGAATTACACCCTCCTTCAATGGACATAAACAGTCATTACTTGGCAGTTTACTCCCTCCTCTAATGGCCTTAAACAACCATTTTCTTGGCAGTTGAGAAGTCCACCCTTATGCTATATATTGGAGCCTTTTGGGCTGAATTGGGTGAGCAACATATTGCTTGAGAGGAAAGATGACCAACAAGCCACTTTCTGGGAAAGGGGTGCGAGCTAAAGAGGTACTTGAATTGGTCCATACTGATGTATGTGGGCCATTTTCAACTCAAGCTAATGAAGGCTTCCCTTACTTCATCACTTTTATAGACGATTTCACAAGATTTGGGCATGTGTATCTTATGAAACACAAGTCCGAAGACTTTGAGAAATTCAAGGAGTACAAGTCAGAAGTAGAGAAGCAAGTTGAAACAAGTATCAAGACCCTTCGATCAAATCGAGGAGGTGAATACTTAAGTAAAGAATTTCTGGATTACTTGAAGCTTAATGGAGTCCAATCACAATGGACACCTCCTGGAACGCCGCAAATGAATGGTGTTGCTGAATGGAGAAATCGAACCCTATTAGATATGGTTAGATCCATGATGAGTTTCTCATCTCTACCAACATACCTTTGAGGCTATGCATTGTAAAGCTAAATTTATATTCTGAACAGGGTTCCTTCAAAGTCAATAGAGAAAACTCCATATAAGATATGGACTGGCAAGAAGCCAACACTTAAACACATGCGACCCTGGCGGTGCCCTGCATATGTAAAGAAGATGTTTACTGACAAGTTGGAATCTAAAAGTGAGAAATATTATTTTGTGAGGTATCCAAAGGAAACTAAGGGATACTATTTCTATCTTCCTGGAGAACATAAGGCCATTGGAGTTGATTATTCTACATTTCAGTGTTTGTTACATTCTGATTGTGAGAAGGTCTTTGTGTGCTGGACAATCCATCACCTTGAGAGCTTTCAGGAATGTCATTTTCATGTATTTTCTGAATGGAATGATGTACAACCATTGTATCATCTTCCATTGGTTTCTGCACTATTTCTCACAGCACTCCCACTGGCTGAAGGACGTACTCTAAGTACCCAATCTTCACCAAATACTCCCACTGAATCCTTGTCTAGGTATTTTGACAAGGGTTCAACTTCTGTGTTATCTTGTGGTTCTTAAATTTCTTCAAGTTCTATCTTATCGCAGCTCCGTTCCTTGTAGACATAGTCTTCTTCAAGGAAAGTTGCATTTCACAGAAAAACGAGACACACTATACACACAGAGACAAAACAGAAGAGAAACAAAAAGTCCAAAACGTGAGCAAAAACGTTGGGACGAAAACAGAAACTCTTCCTTCCTTTTCCATTCTTCAACAAGTCGTTTCGTGTTTGTTTTCTTCGTCAGAATCTTCCTATTTGCTTTGTAGTGTTGATTAGGTGTTGTTTTATCTTTGGAGACTATTGTCCGTTAACGTAAAGGCATATATACGGGCAATCTTGTCTTAAAGACAGAGTGTCATCACTCGACTCAGCACACAGTTGTAACAATCCAGATTTAGTATTTCTTGATTTCAGGTTATCAAGATTCAAGATTCAATAACTTTGCCCAATTCTGAATATTGGTTATTTGCTTATCCTTTCGAACACTTGTAATATTTATTTACTTCCCGTACTGCTTTACAATACCCAACAGTTTGCCGATTGATACGGTGATTTTGTGCATAATTTTCATGGCTTCGTCTACTTTTCCTTTAACGACGCACCAACAAGGTGACTCGTGGAGGAAAGAAAGTACGAAGATAACAAAAATAAAAGACGGGACTGAAGAAGCAATGTAAAGAGAGCGCCACTATTGGAAGAAATAAGCAATGGCAGATACAACGGCTATTTCAATAGAGAAAAAATAGAAAGTGGACATTCCGGCTACGCCACGCCAGGGTTGGCCAATGGGTTCAGTGCCAAGAAGGAAAGTGCAAAGGCCGGTCCCACCAGCGCTGAAACCGGAGAGAAAACGGAACAAGGCGTAGTTCCAATAGTCGGAAGAGAATGCTGTTAGAAGGCCAAAAATGGCATTCAAAATGCAAACCATTGCGAGGGAGCCTTTCCTTCCCAATTTTGAATCTGCAAGATGTCCAACTACTCCAGCCCCTGAAAAAACAATTTTAAAAGCGTTACCATATTTTCCACATCTTATATTTTATTGTATCAAAGTAACAAATGCATTTGTGTAATACATTATACACACATGTTTGGGGGTCATTAATGATTTTGGTGCAAACACTCAACTAGTAAATATTTACCCCCCCCCCCTTTGGGCTCATGTATACTTTTTAGAGTACAAGATCACTACTTATGGATAGTGCAAAAATATTTACAGATCACTAAAAGAAATTGCAGTTATTCGTACATCTAACTTAAATTCTAGTCCTCTTATGATATGTCTGTGACTAAATACACCTACCTAATGTTGGGGGAGAGCCGACATACAAGAAAACAAGGAATTAGTAATGACTTAAATTTCTTAGCTAAACAACAAAATACATGACAGATTAGTAACGAATTATAATAAAAATTTAATTAGCTAAGAGTTATTTAGTGACATATTAGCTAGAGATTATCAACAAATTCCGTTGCTAAATTTATATTTTAGTAGGCAGAACATTTAGTGCAACATTTAATTTAGGTGGGTGAGGAGTTACTGTTGGTCACTATTGTAAAGCAGTACGGAAAGTAAATAAATATTACAACTGTTCGAAAGGATAAATAAATAGTCAATCTTCAGAACTGCCGCAAAGTTGTTGAATCTTGAATCTTGAATCTTGATAACCTGAAATCAAGAAACACTAAATCTGGATGGTTACAACTGTGTGTTGAGTCGAGTGATTGCACTCTGTCCTTAAGACAAGATTGCCCCGTATATATGCTTTGACGTTAGCGGGCAATAGTCTCCCAAGATAAAACAACACTTTAATCTCAACACTACAAAGCAAATAGGTTGAGTCTGACGAAGAAAACAAATACGAATCGACTTGCTGAAGAAATGGAAAAGGAAGGAAGAGTTTCTGTTTTCATCCAACGTTTTTGGACTGACTTTCTCTTTTGTTTTGTCTCTGTTGTGTATATCTTGTGTATATGTGTGTCTTTCTTCACTATTTTTTGTCACTGTATGTCTGTCATTTTTTCGTATTCCACAATTGAGCCAAACAACTCAATATATAGCATGGAGGAGGGACTCCTCAAATGCCAAACAAGGATGTTAATGACATTAGTGAGGGCTGTTAATGGCCATTAAAGAGGGTTGTTTATGGCCATTAGAGAGGCTGATTATGGTCATTGAAGGAGGGCTGTTTATGGAGGAGTTAACAGCCAAGTAATGGCTGATTAATGCTCCAAAAAACAGCCCAAACGGTAGGCAAAAACTTTCTGCCTTCCGTCATTCCCAAAATTAACTTTCCAGAAACTCTAGGGACCAAACTGTAAATATTAAGCAATTTGGGGTCCAAAAAGATAATATCAGAAAGTTCCCACACCCCACGGCCTGAGCCCAGACGAACGGCGCGCGTGTGGGCTTAACCTTAAACTCAAGCACATCTAGGTCCTCCCCCCTTTAAACACATGGGATACCCCTTGGAGTCCCAAACTCTTAGCCAATTTAGAGACTTATAAAGAGAGCAATTCTTCTTTTTCCCACCGATGTGGTAGATTTGTCCCACACCATATTTCCATGTCTCAAACACCTTATTTCGTGGACCAATATCTCTTTCATTTCTCAACGAAATTTGACGATTCTTGGCCCTACGGTCATCTACTCACTTAGTAGATTATGCATGTGAGAAGAGACAAAGCCTCCAACATGCGGAACACTAGTATTTAATTCATTAAATATTGGTAGACGCAACTCCCCGTCAAAGGCAAATTTTCAACAGTTACAAGGACGAAAGGGATTGTAAATCTGCTCATACCTTTTTCTTTCCTTTTCTGAATTAATGTCGTCACTACCTTCATCGATTTGGTCCCAAAGTTTGACAAATTTCATGTTAATTTAATACTACTTACCAATAACCTGCAGTCGAACTAATTTTGACAGCAATCCTTTTTTAGTTATTTTGACATTGACGTCGAGCTAATTTGCGCACATCAACTTTCTTTTTGTTGCAAATGTTGCCTCTTTGTTTCATAAATTAAAAGAAGAAGAACAAGGAAAAAGAAATTAAATTAAAAGAAGAAGAACAAGGAAAAAAGAAAACTCGCAAGGATCCTTGTGGTGATAACAAATATTCAGCCAAGAAAATAGGTTGACGATATTTTTTTACTATAATTTTTAAATTTTTTCTAAATGTTAAAAATTCTTCGTTTGAATTTACACCAAATATTAGTATCTAGCCAACCGAGCGAGTATTACTTAATAAAAGTAAAGGCCTACTAGAAGTTACCATATATAATTTGGTAAAATTCATCGTGTCTCACCAAATTTGGATCCGGCTCCTCTCCATTTTTCCAAATTCTTGCATGGATTGATGACACATGTCATAGTTTAAAATTAATGGCTTAGATTTCATTAACTAATAGCAAAAGCCCAAATTATGATTAGAATAATTAATTACTTCCATATATTTTGCTCCTAAAATATTTTTACAATCCCACAATTCTAGCTCTACATTATATCTTTCGTTAATATATTAGAATCTTTTCTTTTTTGCCTTGAGTAAATTTTTTCATGCATTCAATATTTTTAATTCTATCCTTTTTTTCGTAATATTTATTATTCTAATTGAATTTGAAAGAGCCACAACTCCTATAAGGCAATAGAGTAACAGAAAGTAGAGTGCTTAAATTTATTTTGCTCGTAAAATTAAAAATATGTCAGGCACACTTTTTATTTTTCATTTGGAAAACAATACTTTGTAAAGTTCTTTAATTGTATTATCATAACTTGGAGTTTACTTATAATTTTTCCATTTTTGAAGGAGAACGTGAGTATATACCTACAAGATAAGCTTCAATATTGAGAGGGAAAAAAGTAGCAAAAAAGAAATAACATGCACGTCAAAAATTTACTCAAGGTAAAAAAGAAAAGCTTTTAATATTTTTAGAAAATATAATGTAGATCTATAATTGTGGATTAGAACATACAGATAGACTTTAGATATCCAAATATATAAGTAGCCCTAAACTTGTTCAATCTCATTTTAATACTTAATATAAGGTATATAACTATTAAACACTTCAACATATCAAAATTGTGCCTATTAAACACATTTCTCTGTGTGTTCTTCACCTCTTACCAGCGTGTCCATAGCTTAAGTTATACATTTTGCTGCCGGAAAATATGAACTTCTTGCCAGAAGAATAATGTTGTACGTTCCATTAAACATATCATGATTCATATCCTTAATTAATAGTAGCCTTGTTTTGGTGAGGGAAAAAGACAACAATATCTGAATACTCTTAATTCATACTAATGGGATTAATTGGTGTATAATATGTAAAAGTAAAGAGATGGATTAGAGCAGAATAGGAGAAGAGAGCTTTTAGCCGGTTGTTATTTGCTTCAATAGCGGCAGAAATTTTAAAATTAGACAAAAAAAAAAGATTTAACACACACTAATATTTATCCTACTTGTAAATTTATTTGAGAAATTTCATTCCTTCTTTAATTAATGGAGAAAAGTTCACATGTAATGCAATGAAAAGGTCTCATCCGATATGTGTGTTTGTGTAGTCAGACACCCAAACTATAGAGTGGAATTGCTGTAAGACATTTCCGAGGATAATCTACACTACCAGAACAAATTTACAAGTTATAGTTCACAACAAGAAATATACCCAATATCTCTAAACATTTCTGTACAGCCCAACCCGATATTGTCCGTTCTGGGCCTAGATCTGCAAGACTTTAAAATACGTCACTGAAGTCTAAGGTTCACTTTCATATATACCCAGCATCTGTTTGCCGATGCGGAATTTAGCTAGGGGGTTACAACCCCATCTTTTTTTCTATTGCCCATATAAACTATGATGTTTTCAATTGTCCCACTTAAAAACTTGGTGAGACTTTCCTAAAGATTGCGCAAGAAAATTTCCAAACCAAGGGACAAGCTGATGAACATAATTAAAGATATGATATGTATAAACAATGGTTTGTGATACATGAAATTATCTATGGAACACTGAAACTACCTTACATGCCAGAAAGGCTATTTCATCTGCTTTCCACTTAATGAACTACAAACTGGTTATTTGCTAGAACTATCTCTTCCACTTCCTTTTACATATGTGTTTTTCATTCTCAGTGCCAAGCTGATGCTGAGATTAGGTTCCTCTCCTTCCATCCCAACAGCATAGCCCCATCTTTCTCCACTAGTGTATAATGCTCTGAATAGCACCTCAAAAGGCTCTTTATCACGGAATTCACGTACGAGCTCAGAGGATACTGCCTGAACCCCGCCATTGTTAACCTCAATTTCCATTTGCCTAATAGCTCGTGGCGTTCCACCCTTTCCTTGCCCTCGCATGCTATGACATTAACTATATCCCTTGCCAAACAATGCTGCTCCACATTGATCCGCTCCTTCCTGTCCCTTTCTAATGTCACGTCTATGGACTCGAACATGGCAGAATAGTAGTCTAGAGCTTCTAGAAACCGAGGGTAAAAGGGAGCTGTGTTTGTGTTTGATTCTTGTTCCACTAAAGTTACCACCTTCGGAGAAAGAGATTTCACCATCCTGAGAAGCTCATCCCTTGGATTATTCACGTCAACGCTCTCATCTGGCGTGTGGTGAAGAACCAAGGGGAAGTTTACTGCTAGAGCCTCACCAGGCCTTACATCAAGCATGTCCCTGGTGACTTCAGGAGCGAAAACTAGCACTGCATGAAACTCAACCGGAATGTTGAATTTCTCAGAAATTGCCTTGAGCCGTTTCCCCACTGCTTCCAATCCATCTCCCCGGGCGTATTTTGAAACTGGATCATCAATCCCTGTAATACGTACATGAGGGGCACCGCTAGGCCTGGCAGCAAGAGCTTGAAGAAGAGTCATCCATTGAGTCCCTTGTGCAATTTGGAAGTCTATAATGTGAATGCGATCTTCATTTCTACATGCTTCCGCTATTGCACCGTTTGCAGCCATGTAACCGAACTTTAGATAAGGGCAAAGCTCATATAAGATATGCATGTAGGAAAGCAAGTCCCTGCCAGCTGGTTCCTTACACCTGAGAGCACGGTAAATATTGGTTCCTGATGCTTCTTTTCTTGCTACTAGCCCTTCTACTATGTAAGCACCGAGACGCTGGATTGGGTCTCCAGTAATGGACACAGCACTTCTTGCCTTGGCAATCAGTTTCTCAAAATCATCTAAGTAGTTCTCTGCAAGAGCTCCGGCACATGCGATAAGCAGCTGCTTTAGGTTGCCAGAAGGAATTCCCTGCGACGGAAAATCCTCCATTCCTTTGTGCCGCTTCTCACTTTGAATCATATTGCCTGATACGCCAAAAACGGGAACATGTGATGGCTGCATTTCAATTCGACGCGAAACCTGGACTTCTTGGTTCCACATCCCGGACTTCTGACCCAATGTCTGTGGCTGCTTAATTTCCCCTGCAGAAGGACTGGACGTTGTGACTTCGTCAGGCCCCATTAAAGCAGTCTCCAATTGCAACAACGCGTGTTTCATGTTTTGACTGTGATTTGCATACTGGAGTAAAGAAGTTTCACCCGAACAAACCAGTAGGCCGTTTGGGCAGAAATCTGGAGAGGGGCAAGGTCGATGGAAATAATGATTATAATCCAGTGAGGAATTGCTGGAAGTTCCTGAAATATTTTCTGTAGAGCTGTGCTGCTCAAGGCTATCACTTAATGTGGTAGGGGTACCAGGATCAAAGTTTGCAAATGGAGAATTTGGAGAATTTCTCGAATCAAATTTCAACGTTCCCAACAGCCTATTAGGTATTGAAGGAGTAGTATTCTTAGAGTAAGAGTATGACAAATTCGCACCAGTCACACCATATCCATACAGCTGATGTGATTCCATGCTATATGGCTTTCATTAGCTGCTCTAAGCACAAATCGTTCCCAGTACGAACACTTTTAACAGTTTGTATCTGTTTAAATATCAACCTGCAAAAGATACGCAAACAAGCATAGATCAGTTTTCCAGCCCTTGTTGATTGGAAAACAGAGTTTTCTAATGAATTAGAGAAGCAGAAAATACAAATCAAAGCACACGGAGCACAACCATTGCATGTTGCATGACTTTACGAGTAAAAAAATGATAATCTAGTATATGATATTAACAATAGTATCGGAACAAATATGGATAACCATGCTCCTTATGATTTTCAAAACATAAGAGAAACAAAGGAAAATAAAGATCTCTCACATCAGTCCTAATAGTTTTGCATACATTAAATTTGCATTCTGTGAACCAGCTACTGAAAATAAAACTCCTATATATCCCTTGAAGACATAAATACAGTAACACACTTTTTCCCCTACCACAACCTCCATCTCCACTCTCCTCCCAAAAGAACCTTAAAGGTTATGATAGTCGAGATGCGTGTAAACTGATTCATCACTGATATAATAATAATAATAATAACAATAATAATAAACCTTAAAAAGTTATACCAAAACTACACTTGTGTTTCAATTTATGCTCGATCATTTTCTTTTTAGTCAGTTTAAAAAAAAAGACAACTTTCTAATTTGAAAAGAAATTAATTTTAAAGTTCACTAATAATGATAAGTTTTTATTGATACACAAACACAATGGTATAATTAAGATCATCAGTATATAAAAGACTCGGTGCACAATTAAATTATGTCACGTCAATGGAAACAGTCATAAAGTAATCATAGACAGTTTATAATAATACTAGTAGAAGTATCAGACTATCTAGCAGTCAAGTCAGTCTGTCATGCCAAATTTAAGCTCAAATTGCCAAGTTAGGAAAAAATACCAGAAAATTAATCATATACTAGTACATGTTTTTAACGGTGACGGAGAACACAAAACCCTCATAGACTAAAACCTTTTTTATTCAACGAAGCCTAATTCAACTCATTGACCAATTAGAAGAATTCTATTCAATTTTCCATTGTTGTTGTCCCATGAAAGATTAACAAAAAATGAAACAATTCGAATTGAGGATGAAGAAATACCTGATAGACAAAAAGCAAACTCGAAATTCTTCAGCTTGCTCTCTTTTTTTTTTCTTTTAATATGAATTATATTTGGAGAAATATTGTTGTGGCAGTGAGGAGGATTTATTTAGAGAATAGAAAGAATAATTGACCAGCAAAATGTGAACTTGCTTATATTTATAAAGGAAGGACTAAGGAGAATGGAACTTTGAATTTTAACAGGAGAGCTGACCTTTGCGCTTAAGGTACGGTTTTGAATTGAATGAAGTATTTAGTTTACTACTGCTCCTAATTTATATTAACTGCTCATAATTTTAAATTTTATGAGATAATGTATAATCATATAAATATTTTTAATTTATTTTAGATTATAAAATTTTAAAAAAATAAATTATTTTTTATATTTTGTATTCCGTTAAATTATATCATATAAATTGAGATGGATAGAGTATTAATATTAGAGAGGGTCGAATTTGACGGAAGCACTGACGGAATATTATTAACGGTAGGTTTCGCCGACCATTGGATTCAACTATAGCAGAATGTTCCTCACTCTTTCAACGCCTTTATAAAGCCAACCACGCGCTCCTTTACTGTGTATATTCCCCCAATTTAATTTTTAATAAACAGTAAAATCTCAGATCGTTTTAATTGAGGTAGATATATAATTAAATAAAATTAAACATTTTTATATGGTTGATTTATTTAAACAATAGGTATTTTATAACACATTTAAAAACATTTTTATAAAAGTTAAATCAAAAGTGTCTAATAAAAATATTTTATCATGTGTTTATATGTTTAATCAGAACATATTTGATGTCTGAATAAATTTACTGATCAATTTAAAAAATTATTGATATATTTCTACTTTACAAAAATTGAAGCAAAAAGCCCTCGAAAGTGCATAACTATCTAAATTTAGGGATGCCAATAGTTCTTAAAAAACGATCAAACATATCAAATTTAATTTTATTCGGTGGATTATTAGTTTATTTTTATAAAATTATAAATTTTGATACTCTATAAATTTATAATTAACATTGATGCAAGTTATTTAATTTCTATTTGTTAGAATATAATAAATATATATTAAGATATAAGTTGTGTAAGTATTAATTGTATATGTAAAGAAAATGTCAATAGAACATTTGATAGAAATAACAAAATGTTGGAGAGAAAACTAAAAAAGAGTAATTGAGAGCACGCGCATTAAGAAGAGTAAACATGGAAGGAGTTTGAGAGAGAATGACTACCAAGGGTTTGGGGTGGAGTAATAGCTACTCAGACATTTTTAGTTTGAAATTTTATGTTACTACTACTCAACAAACAATAACGTGGGCGTATATCGGTTCGGTTCGATTTTGTATTCGAAAAATATGAATTGAATATAACTTTTTTTTAAAAAAATCGATATGTTCGGTTTATATCGTCGAACGTATCCGATTATATCGGTTTTTTCTAGTGGGCCGAGTCGGGTCGAGGAATTTTTTTTTTAAATTGAATTTCCAAAACTGAAATTGACATTCACACCTACACTACCATAAAAATTTTCGACGTTGAAATCTATTGTGTATCGTGAAATGTTTACTAAAGAAAAAAGGAAAATTAGAAATCGATTTGGGTGAAAACACAAATTGATTGGAAAAACAAACGTTTTCATAAAAATTGACTGCGCCAAAACGCCTTGCGGCGTTTGGGCCGGGCCTGTCTTGAAAAAATACCCAAAATCAAAAAATAAATCGGGTAAAACGGACATCCGAGCGCAGAGTTATGACCATTTAAAGTTTTACTAATTTACAATTACTTTCTCTCCCTACATTTTATGTCAATACTTCCGTGATATGTTAATCAAGTTCATGCCGCATTCAACTTCCATAAAAGCTTCAAAGATTGACTTCAATGACTATGATTCAAGAGATAGTAGTAGCCTAAAATAAAAAATAAGAATAATTATATATTTAATTCGGTTTTTTCGATTCGGTTCGTATCCAAAATTTAAAAACCGAACCGAATCACTAAATCATGATTCGGTTCGGTTTTTCAAAAAATCGGTTCTCCGGGTTTTTGCCTACCCCTACTAAATGTAATCCCACACAATGAGATCTGGGGAGAGTAAGATGTACACAAATCTTACTATTATTTTTATATATTTTTAATTAGAAATTCTATGTTTGATCTTTAAAAATGAAATGGTCTTTAATAGATAAGGCGGGCTCAAAATTTAAAATTAATAAATTTTTACAATAATTTCTAATTAATATATATTTTTCTATCTCAATTTATGTGAAGGTATTTAAAGTGCGAGGACCAAAGCACTTAATGTTACTGCTAGAGCCTCACCAGACCTTACATGAAGCATATCCCTGGTAATTTTCTTTTACCTACTCTTTAAGAAATATTAATTAGGAGAAATTTTTAATATTTTACCCTTGTTTGAAAATTGGACAATCATAATATTAGCTCATAGCGGTGTTTGTAGTCTTCACGGCCAATAACTTCTAAGGATGAAATAGGAGAAAAAATAATTAATTTTATCTTGAATTTTTAAAATAACAGATAAATTAAAATAAAATGATAGATAATTATTTGAAAAGGAAAAAGTAACCACCAAAGAATGTGTTGAAGTGGATGAAATTGTTTCTCTTTTGACTAGAGATTTCGGGTTCGATTGATGGATATGAAAAAATTCTTGAGAGAGAGTGCTTCCGTTAGAAATGAATCCTACGCAATGTGAATTTGGATATAATAGAGTTTTAATGAGTGTACTGGAACATCAGGTGGAAAAACAAAAAAAAAATGGATAAAGTAAGTTGAAGCCTTGATTCGCTCCTATTAATAGAAAAATAGAAAGCATTTATGTCAGCGAGATTTTTTTAACATGAATTCCGATTTATAAGTAGTGATGAGACGGAGAAAAGGCGTTAGTTAGTTCGAAGGAGATGACAATCACCTGTGACCCAACATGAGAATGTGTGGCCGCTGTGTTCTATGGAGCTGATGAGTAATTTCGCCAAATGCTTGGTGAAGAGGAAAGTCCGAAGGCGAAATTCTCCACCTATATTATAGGCCCCTTAGTAATTTCGCCAAAGGCTAAGCTGAGCCAACACAGACAGACCAATTATTTTTAAAAAAGGGATTGTTTATTTGACTAGTTTGACATAGCGCGTATACGCGTTTTAGCTGACTTTCACATTATGGGTTTCGTTTGTTTTTTTTTTTTTGGGAGTCACAGGACCTGAAAGGCCACTGAATTTTTCACCCTCACTTTTACCTATGCAACCTCTGATGCACACGTGACATTTCCAGCTTGGTCCGCTGAATGTACCTACGATTCCAACTCACTCTTATTATAATGTGGAAAACTATTACTCCTATTAAGTCATTAATTAATATTTTCTCACTAGTTGTGCCAATTTGTTTAAAACAAATTTTTGATATGGGGAATAATATAAATTGTAATTACAAATAAAAATATATTATTGATAAAAAATATGGGTACAATGCTATTATTTTCTTGATTCTTCTCTCTCAATTATCTCCATAATTCGAGAGCTGAGGCACCATATTTCTCGAACTAAAATAATGTAGATCTCCTTAGGATTTATCTTCATGACATAATTTTGTGGATCTTCTTGATGTATTTGATTTTCAAGAAGAGTCCGGCTACATCTTGATCTCTTTGTGATTACTCCATAATTTTATAAGACTTTTGAGATGTCTTTTCAAATGAATATGTGCCCCTTTATATAAGCGTGAGCCGAAGTTTAGGGTAGAGTAGCCTCCAAGAAATCCTAACAGAAATTAGAGTTTGAAGATGAATTAAACTCATCTTGTAGAGTCTCACAAAATTTTGATGTCTACAAATACTATACCGATTGTTTGGTTTGCGGACTAAATTATTTTGAATTTTTTTATTGTTCTGAAATTATAATTTTTTGATTAATTTATAAGGTGGGATAAAATAATCTCAAATTGATAGAATAAGGTGTATATACATAATTAAATTTATACTGTATTTGATTGACGATCAACAAAATTTAATCTTGAGATATCCCACCTTTTTTGCGTACCAAACAACCCCTACTTGAATATCACAAGTGTCTTTGAGTTTAAGTTACATAAGTATAACAATTTTTTATATTAGTAGGTGATTTTTATATTGGGTATGTTGTTGTTGTAGGTAATTTTTGTATGTTATAAATACATAATTTGATTTATTTTAAGATTATAAATTTATATCTTAAAACATGTAGATATTCTTTAGGAGAAAGTTCAAAATCCGTTTATAAAATATTACTTCTAAGTGATTTTCTCCCATCTATCAAAGTTTTAATGGAAGAGTTACTCGATAATTATACAAATGAGAGGTAGCAGGTAACTCATAAAATTGATCAATATAATTTTCTATTTATATTGATTATATAGATAACTTAATCTCAATTTATTTCGATAGAAATGAGTTACAGTATTAAAGGGAGAGAACAAAGCAACGCCTAATAAGGTAGTACTATATTAACTATATATTGTACCGAAATACTAAGTTCGATTGCCAATAAAGGAAATAGTATTGATCACAACTCGAGTAATAAAAAGAGTGCGTGTTATATAGAATAGGTTGTCTAGCGATATTCTAGTTTCATTAATTATCCAGTAGTTCAGTTGGTTGGCTACATGAACTTTTGTAGGTAAAGATCGGGGTAAAATGTATTCGAAAAGTTAAACAAAAGAAACGCTTAGTCGAGAGATGACTCTCTGTCTTTAAGACAAAATTGCCCCTTATAGATGCTTTTACGGTATTGGGCAATAGTCTCCCAAGATAAAACATCAACTAATCAACTGTACATAGCAAATACAGTTGATTCTAGTGAAGAAAATGAATAAGAACTGATTGCTGAAGAAAGATAACAGAAAAGTGTTTTCTGCTTTCCGTTTCTGTATTTTCGTTTTCTGTTTTGTGTGTTCTGGATGATGAACAGAACAAAAAAGAAAACTTTGAGTAATTGTGTTTTCTCTGTTTTGATCAGAAATAGAAAAACGTGTTGTGTGTTCTGTCTTATACTCTTCTTCGAATTGAACAGGAATGTTCAATTTATAAGAGTAGAAAGAGAGGCAAACAGTCATGTATGTTGATGTCTATAACGCTATGTTCTCTTGCACAGTCACGTCTGTTGGAGTCTTTTGGAACCGTTGTAATGTTCCGAAAATTTCAGGGACCAAAATATAAATAGTTAACATTTTCAGGGACCAAAAAAAATTCCAGAAGAAAGCAACAGCCCAACGACCCGAGCCTGGACGGCGGCGGCGCGTGTGTGGGGCTTAGCCTCGAACCCAAGCTCACCTAGATCCGCTCCCTTCTAAACAACTTAGAGTTTATATATTGCATAAACTCTCCATTTTTTACCAATGAGGGGGATTTGTCATTTTTGGCTAAAGACCCTCCATCTTTTTATGTCTCAAACACCTTATTTTGTGTACCAATATCTCTTTCATTTCTTAACGAAATTTGACAATACTTGGCACTAACATCATCTACTCACTTAGTAGATTAGGCATGTGCGAAGAAACGATGTTTTCGACATGCAGAGCCCACGTATTTAAGTCATTAAAGACGGGATAAACTCAATCCCACATTAATAAATTTTCAACAACTTTCACATTGTTGGTTAGGGTTCGAATCCCCATATTATAATCCCCTCTCTATTTCTCTTTCCCCTACCCCTCCGGAATAAAAAAAATCATTAATTTCCTCTAAAATAAAAAATAAAAAACAAAAAAACAAAAGAAATAAAGCAATGAGTATCATCCAATGCATTTCTCCCAACGTTTAAAAATAAGTTAAAAGTGCATTTGGAAGTACTTGTGGAAAGATAATTAAAGGATGATTAATTGATCTTTAAAACAAATGGAGTATATAACTAAGAAAGCAATGGATGTATTTTGGAATCAACACATTAGTGAAGGATGATTTCCACTCAAAAAGAAAAAAAGGAACAAATGATGATGGGATTGTTGATTCCTCCTTAAAATAATGAAACAGAAAGGAATAACTTTCTGATGTGTATCCAAGATAAGATGAGATCCTTTTAGGAGTTTGGGGGGAGAATGAAATCTGATTCTCTTGGAGAAGCTACATTAGCAGCCAACCACTGTATATTATTCTTGCAAAAATATGGTAAGTATACCACAAGTAGAGCCATATCTTAGGCTATAATTAGGCTATTAATAAAATATAATTAGACTACTAATAAAATATTTAATCTATCTACTTTAATGCTAATTTACCTACCATTTACATATGATTCTAAAATTAATTATAATAATTACTAATTACAATATTAATTACTAATTATTCTATCACTCCCCCGCAGTCGAAGCGAGAGACAGGCGTATGCTGAGACTGTCCTGAAAATCTTCAAATAATACCAGCGGAAGACCTTTAGTAAAAATATCTGCAATCTGATAGCGCGACGGGACATGTAAGACACACACCTGTCGGCGTGAGACATTTTCACAAACAAAGTGGATATCAAGCTCAATATGTTTAGTGCGTTGGGGATTGACCGGATTCCCAGATAGATAGATAGCCCTTTGCTTGCCGTTTTGAGGACCAAGATACCAAGTTATCACCAAGAAATATACCATAATCAGAAGTGGAGCGTCTGGTGTCCGGACATCCTCCCCAGTCGGCATCCGTATAGGAGACAAGTGTGGATGTCGATGATGGATATAAATGTCAGACATACTCTAGAGTACCCTGAATATAACACATAATGCGCTTGACAGCATGCATATGATCATCTATCGGATTATGCATGAATAAGCACACCTATTGCACAACATAAGAAATATCCGACCTGGTGAATGTAAGATACTACAGGGCCCCTGCCAGGCTGCGGTAAAGTATCGGATCGACAAATGGCTTGCCGGAGGATGCACTCAATTTGGGTCTAGTATCTACCGGAGTAGCCGACGGTTTACAAGAGGAAATGGCAGCACGTTCAACAATGTCATCTGCTTACTTCTTTTGGGATAAAAATAAACCACATGCATGACGTGTCATAGCTATTCCTAGAAAGTAGTGTAGTGACCCTAGATTCTTCATAGCAAATTCAGAGCCAAGTTGTGACATGATGGACTTGCGAAGAGCATCTGATGAAGCAGTTAATATAATATCATCCACATATAAGAGAAGATAAACAATATTATTACCATGACGGTAGATAAACAAAGAGTGATCGGAACGACTGTTGGGAAACTCAATATGTGAAATAAAATCCGCAAACTGCTTGTATCAGGCCTGGGGGGGGGCTTGTTTTAACCCATATAGTGATTTCTTTAGCATGCACACATGATTGGGATATTTGGAGTCCCTGTATCCCAAAGGCTGGTACATGTACACTGTTTCATTTAGTTGGTCATGGAGAAAGGCATTTTTGACATCTAACTAATGAAGTGGTCATGCCTTTGAGAGAGCCAAACTAAGAACTGTTCTGATAGTTGTTGGTTTAACCACCGGACTAAATGTCTCACCGCAATCCACACCAACCTATTGTGTCTTCCCATCACTTACAATATGGGCTTTATGCCGCTCAAAAGTACCATCAGGTTTTTCTTTGTGACTGAAAATCCACATAGACCGAATTATATTAGCATTAGGAGGACGAGGTACCAATTTCCACATCCTATTTTTAATAAGAGCATTAAATTTATCATCCATAGTCATTTTCCAATTCGGATCATGAAGAGCAGACACATGATTACGAGGTAATGGTGATTTTGAGACTCGGTTGTGTAGGCTATATTTGGTGTTGGGTTTGCCAATATCATGTTGACTACGGGTGACGGGACGTTGGGCCGGATTTTGGACGGGTGGGCCTGCACTGCCTGGCAGTTGGCAGTGAACTGAGTCGTGGCCCAAACCACTGCCAGGCAGTTGGACTAGGGCAACGGTACATTGGGCAGATGTGGGCTTTGAATAGGAGGCTCAGTCCGCTGGGCAGTGTTGTGCCGCGGCTGGACCACTGTTTCGGGGCCCAAATTTCCCAAATTATTTGGGCTAGCCGAAACAGTGGGTTCGGTTGGGGACGAGAAAAGTTGGGACAAATACGGGGGCAGGCTATCGTCAAGAAAATCATAGGTAGGGGATCCGGACTCGTGCATTTTGATAAATGGGAAATTTGTTTCATAAAAAATTACGTGACGACTCACAATTATTTTATTGGATGAGAGGTCGTAACATTTGTAACTCGATGATTAGAGGGATATCCTAAGAAAACGCAAGGAGTAGATCGAGGTTGAAGTTTGGTGATTGTGGTGGATGGAAAAAGATGATAGCATAAGCACCCGAATACCCGTAAATGATAATAAGATGGGTCCCGTAAGTAGAGAAATTTTAGAGGAGCTTGATAGGACAAGTTTTGTGGGGAAGTATGTTCAATAAATATGTGGTCGTTTGTAGTGCATGATGCCAAAACGAGGTGGGTAATGATGCATGGGCAAGGGATGTTCGAACAATGTTATTGATGGTTCGTATTTTTCGTTCTGCCTTCTCATTTTGTGAGGATTTGTGCGGACATGAAAGGTGAAAGTTTAAACCATTAGAGTTACAAAAATTCCTAAAATGCCTATTATCAAACTCCCTACCATGATCACGTTGAATATTTTTGATATCCCGTTCAAATTGGTTTCGGATGAATGCTCTAAAATTGAGAAATGTGTAAAAAACTTGTAATTTTTTAGACAAGGGATACGTCCACAAAAAATTAGAGTAATCATCTAACAAGAGGAAATAATATATATGGCCCGAAGAGCTCAAACGGGTGATGTCTAAATATCACAATGGATAATATCAAAAGGCATAAGTGTGCATGAATTAGATGAAACAAATGACAATCGAACATGTTTACCAAGTGGACATGAATGACACTTATTCGAAGTACGTGTTTGAGTACATGAAATAAAAAATATTTTGTTTAAGGGAGACTAAAACAGGTGCTCCCGGATGACCCAAACATGCATGCCATAACGAAGGTGCGAAAGTTACAAAAGTGGATGGTAACTTTGGATCGTTGAATGGGTGGGGTAATTGGATAGAGCTCCCCTTGACTATCACATCTCATTAGAAGCGCCTCCGTCTGAAAATCCTTCACGGAAAATCCAAAAGGGTCAAAAGCAACAGACACCCAATTATCAATAGTAAACTTTCTAATAAATACCAAGTTTTTAATTAATTACGGAGCATGAAGAACAATCTTTAAGGTTAGTGGTGGGTTTGGTGGAGACAATTTAGTAGAATCATAACCTCGAATTGGAATAGAATGACAATTTCCGACTATTATACCATTATTTTTGCTCAAATTAAAATAGGATGAGACATTACCTTGGGAGGACGTCATATGAGACGTCGCTCCGGAGTCCATATACCAATTCGCATCGGGTGGGTTAAGTCCAAGAGTGTGCATGGCCGACTCAATATCGGTTGGGCTAGCCACTGGATCGGTAGTGGCCCAAAACTGCCTGTTCCGCTACTGTTTGTCGGCCCAAAGGAATTTGTCCCAAATCTATTGTGTGGACTGCCAGAGCCTTGGCCAGAAGGCCTTGGACTGGGATTGGCCCAGTTACCCGTCGGGAATGGGAAGAGTGGCATAGCTCAAGGCCACTGCCAGGCCCACTGGGCTGGTTCATCGCGAGGCTGCCACTGTTGTCCGCCGGTACCGATGTTCCTGCACCATGTCCTCCGTCACCGAAACTCTGGTGGCCTCCACTTTTGTTATTTTCGCAATTTCCAACCCGATTTTTACCACCATTTCGTACTTTTTGTCACCGATTTTGTTGTTTAGGTTCAAAATTGGTAGTACTCCATTGGTTGGGGTGGCAATCATGGCGGAATTTTAGGCGGTTGCGGCCTTTTTGGCAAAAATCGCCTCTTCAAGAATAAGTATTGAACGGACTTGGTAAAAAAGTGGTAGAGGATTGCTTTGTCAGATGAACGTTCCCACGCCACTATACACGTCGGTTAGGCCGGCACCCAATTGTAGAACCAATTGATTGTTGGTAACCGGCGAACCAACATTCTTAAGTTGATCCGATAAAATTTTGAGGCGTTGACAGTACGCCGACGCATTCGGAAACTCCGTCATTTCGGTGGTGGAGAATTCTTGCTCCAACGTGACGGCTCGGGAATTTTTGTTGTCTTGAAAAATACCCCGCAAGCGATTCCAAGCCTCCATCGCCGTAGAATCGGGTTCCGTTATTGTGTGCAACAAATCACTAGTGATAGTTGCATAAATTCTTGCATAAATTCACGAGAGAACTGTCACATCAAGAGTTATCCAAAGTTCTTTTTCATCATCGGTGTTTAACACCTTCTCTTTGCCTTTTTCCGGTGGAATTATGTGATGAATAACCCGATGGGAATGACAACATATTTTAAATAGCTCTGCCCAAGTTGCATAATGAACATTTTTCATCTCAAGAGTGAAGGAAATATGCGTTTTGATGTTAGAGACGACAAAAGCGGGATGAAATATCGATTTAGAGTCAGACATTGTTGACAGAAAAATGAAAAGAATAATAAAAAAAAGAGAGAAAAAAATAAAGAGGGGTGGTGGTCGGCCGATTATGATGGAGTAAGGGTGACCGAATTTTGGAGAAAAAAATTGTTTAGGGTAGAATCTTTTTTCTAATCTTCTAATACCATGTAAGAATGTTTTCATCAATATTATTCTTCCAAAAATGTGGTAATAATACAACAAGTAGAGCCACATCTTAGGCTATAATTAGACTACTGATAAAATATTATTAGGCCAATATAATGTCATCTAATCTATCTACTTTAATATTTATTTACCTACCATTTACATACGATTATAAAATCAATTATAATAATTACTAATTATTCTATCACACACCATCTAATTCTTAAATTGTTTTTTAGGTTTCCATTTCATGTCCGCTATTTATACTATAACCTCAATTAATCTGGATTTATATCATATTAGTAAAATTTATTAAAGAAAAAGTATTTTCGACCAGAATTACTTTTATACCCAACTCAAATCTGAGCCCTTTAATTAAGTTTAGGGAAATTCTATCTATTCACCATCACCTTGGTGGTTAATTTTTAAATTGTTTAGGCAACTTCCTCCCCTTTTTCTTTCTCTTTCTTCTATCTGCATTTTTTACGAATTATAACCAAATACATATATAATTATTCCCAATGTTGATCTGATATAATGTTCTGCTGGATTCCCACATCGAAAATCCTTTATTAACTAGTCATCACGGAATAAAGTATTCGTAAAGCCGAATGTGAATGTGAATGTGAATGTGACGTGATATTGAGCGAATAAACTTTTCCAGAACAAGTATTCAATTGTTTTGAACTTTGAAGTATTATCTATTTATACAATAATATGGCAATTGTACGATGTGAAGATATATTTATGTCCTAGAGACAATTTATATTAGGACAAATGTACTTTATACACATTTGTATTATTATTAATGGAGATTAATATTTTGATATTTGCAATTATTGAATTATTAATTGATTGTTTATAATATTTTATAATATGCATGCCTGGAGGTTACGCTGTTATTAATAATGTGAGATATTAATATTATAACGTAACTCTTAAAATAGCCTCGACTAATGATCATCGAGAATGAGATATCGAAGATAAGTGATAAGTCGACATGTGGTCTGCATCACATCCTTAGAGGATGTAGTATGTCTCACCTGCTACGAGTAATGGCTACTCGTGATGAATACTTTGGAAGTATTGGTATACCCTGCTGATATATTATTTGTTATACTTTTCTAAAGTATGATCAGTGTGTGGGAGATAGAAGTCCTTAGACTTGAGGTCAATACGCACCTTGTCTACAAAGTAATATACTTTGATCCTGTCCTAAGCTCAAATGCCTTATAGCCTGAGATACGGCTTGTATTGTGTACATTACGATGTGGATTAAAGGTGGTAGTTGAGCCAAGATTAGGATTCATTCCTCGAATGTATATTCGAGAGAACACTCAGATTCTCAGTGATATTATGTTGACTAAGTCGTTGTGCCTTGATAGACATATTTAGAATATGGTCTAGTTGTCAACTAATATAGATGGGATACAATGATTAAGCCATTTGGATAGGCACTTGACAAATCCTAAGCTTGATCGGGTGTGTCGTGAATGAAATAATTTTATCTTACCACATAGAGGTTAAGTTTACTGGATTCGTGTAAACGTACTTCACATATTGAGTTCGTCTTGCGGTGCCGTCTAGGAGTTTCGCGTAGACCTTAATTTGATTAATGTCGATATGTGAAGGCCTGTAGGGTCACACTATGTCGATTGTCTTTTCGATCTAAGGATGTATTGAAAGAGTATTAAATATTCGATTTAGAATCGAGATATTTAAATGAATAATGATTGTTTTAATTAAGTCAAAATTGGATTTTGAATTTAATTAAGAATGTTCGGAAAATAAATCGAGACAGTGTAGGGCCACGTCAAGCGCCGCGGTGCCCACACCGTAGGGCTGCAGCGCTAATGACCTAATCTGCCTCACCTAATTTTTCACCTATAAATACAGACATTCACTTCATTATTTAACACACTTAATTTCAGATTATTATTCTAAGTCTTAGAGACTTATAATCAAAACACTCTCTCGAACCTCTGCCGGATTTTCTAGCTTTTCAAAGGAGAAATACATTGAAGCTTGGAGCTTGCAATCGAAAGGGCTTTCGTGTGCGAACCCACAGTTGATAAAGATTTCAGATAATACAACATGTAAGTGTTCACATTTTATGTTACATGTTTTTTATTGTCATATAATCATACCAGAAATAATTGTTGGGGTAAGTAAAAATAAAACTTTAAACTTTCGTTATGCCTTACTTATGTGTTTGAACCCAACAAAACCCTTCACTATGCACTTACATCTTCGTTTTAGTCCAATCTTGTTCAAAATTGTTTTTCTTTTGTTCTTCTCGAGTAGGGAGGGGGACCTCATACTCATAGCCAGGCTTTTTTTAAGTTATTTTTCTTTTTATCATTTGTTGAAAAGGAAAGCTCATGAACAATGATTTTGGCCTATCTTATCTAGAGGTGGCAACTGGACGAGTTGTGTTGAACTTGAGCAGATTGAAAATCAATCTGAACAAAAATTTATCAAAATCTAACTCGGTCATATCTAATACGAACTATCCAAGGCCCATATCTAATACAACTATCCAAGGTCGGCTCCAGGCCAAGCGAGCGAAGCGGCCGCTTTAAGTCCCGGAGAAGTTTAGGCCCCAATAATTATTTTACATAATTTATATAGTTATTTTTTATTTTTAATAATTGTTATTATAATAAAATTATTATTATTTGAGATTTTCAATAAAGATTGACTGCCATTTGGGCGTTCGCACACATGATTTTCTTTAGGCCACTCTTTAAATTACATCCCATTATTTAGTGGGTTAAATTTATCTAAAAGAACGCAACAACAAAAGAAATTCATCCAATTAATTTTCAGTTTGTCCCTTTCTAGGAGAGTTGTTTAATAAATGATCCTCTTTCTATTTATTTTTTTGCAAATGAAGTCCCTTTTAGACCGAGATCTAAGGATTCCTTTTGAGCATAATGAAAATCTTATGAGAAAAAGTTAGATCACAATTTTAAAGTTTGTTAGTTATTGCAAATGTCAGACGATAGTCTAATATTTTATTGGTAAAATTGAGCTACATTTGGCCTTAACATATGACTTGAATCTAACATTACATTAATTTTTAAAAATATGGATAAAATTAAATGATGGCCTAAATAAGGAATGTTTGCGTAAATCAACTACTTTTAAACACGATATTAGCACATTGATTAATAAGTGATGGAATTTAAAAGCAATTTCAGAAAAGGTCATACACTGCAAATATCTAATGCGAGCTTGTCCATAGTCTCTAAGAAGTTATTCATCCATACTATTATTTTAACTTTATGTTATCTTCTTTTAATTGAAAGTTTTTACTTTTAAAGTTTTTCTTCGTAAATGCATATCTTATTTTTTGTTATTTATGAGAATATTTTAATATGTCAACCGAAATATAAATATGATTATTCTTAACTCAAAAAAATATTAGAAAGAAATAATTAATTAGTTGAACATTAAAAAGTTAGAAAAACAAACTTCAAATAAATTTAAAGCCGCTTATTAAAATTTCGTTTTAAGCCATAAAAATTGTTGAGCCGCCCCTGCAACTATAAAAAACGGGTTGGATCATAAAGATAGAGTTTTAACCCGTACTTTTACAGATTAAGATGAATTAATCCATATTTATTCATATTTTAAATGAACCAATTGAATACGAGTTAATCGCATCGGTCTGAGTGGGATGGACAAATTTGAGTTGAATTTGTCACCACAAAATTTTAGTCTAACCTTGACAAGTGTAGATGTCCTTATCCATCTAAAGAAAGTTAGGGATGACTATTTCATCGCAAAAAAATATCTTTGATCGGTCACTTTCTTAGACTTATACATGGCAATATTGAAGCTCCAAAATGTCACCATAAACTACAACTTCTTCAATCAAGACTTTGGAATTATGGACGTGACCCACGTTCGTAATCTGAAATGCGCAAATAAAAAGCTTATAACAAGAGTTGCGACTGTTCATGTCAATCACATGTCAGTAGCGGAGTCACATGTTCAAAGATACTAAATTTAATTCTTTTCGTAGGAAAATCCTACTGTGTATAGGTGAATTTTATAATGAATTATGTACGTATAATTATGACTAGAGGTGAAGTCGGAAATTCAAACAATTAAGGGAATTCTTATGACAAGGGAATTCAAACAATTAACGAGATCTTTACCCTATTTAATGAGTAGTATAATTTTTCAATGAAAAAGATTCAATTGAACTCATTGCATCCCTCTGCCACCGCCCATGAATCCTAGCTATTACTTTGTGAAGGGGAAAGTCCCGAGGTGAAATTCCCACATGTATCAGAGGCCCTTTGGTCAGGTGGAATGTAAATCGAGGGATATGCGCGAGTAGCAGCCCTGTAAGGGAGAGGACCAACGGGACACGAACCCAGCAACAACCCTTGCAATATTTCAGCAAAGACTGTCACCACACGGATTCAAACCCGCGAAGTCGGAGTGGTTGTACCCCAATCACCTTGTCACTTACCAACTCGCTTGTGTCCTTGGGGCAAATCCTAGCTATTACTACATCTTAGCATTTTTTAATCTCTGTCTCTAATCTTGAATCCGTCCCTAAACTTATCCATATCATAAGCTAAGAAAAGTTAGGAAAAGTTGATGTTGACTGTTTACCTAACTAAGGTCATGCATTTGAAGCCACGTACTATATTTATTTTACAAGTAATTGCTTTTATATAATCGAGAGTTACAGTGGAATGAATAGATCTTTTTATTTTTATTTAAAGATTTCGATCAGATTCAAATTTCGAAAATAAAAAATTCTGATAAAAACTGCTTTCTCCTATATTAAGCAGCGCGAACACTACGATGATTCTATTATGATGGAGGCTTGAGCAATGAGATATTTAGCGAGTTGGGAATTGCTTAGTTGATAGAACATATGAAAGTGACGAAAGTAAGCGTTAAAGATTATAAAATGCCAGTACTATCATTTTGATTTAGGACCATGTATGAATGATTAAATGATGTAGTATTCACTACGAAACGGACAAAGATCCATGTAGAGATGGCAGTGGATTCTGTATCCGGTCCGGATCCGGTGGATCCAGATTTGTTTTATAGGATATGGATCTTCAAAATTTGGACCCGACGGATCATGATCGGATCCGGATTCATTTCTGACGGGTCGGATCTGGATCTTGTATTTGAGATCCGTATCCAGTCCAGATCCGAGCCGTGGATTCATTTTTTATTAAATATATTCATAACCTAGAATGTAATTTTATAAGTATTTTCTTAAAATTTTTCATAATTTCTGTATTTTACATTCAGATTTGACTTTATTTTTTAAATGGTTCATATGTTTAAGCCCATAATTCTCAAAAGGCCCAATAAAAAACTAAGCGGAAGAAGGAGAAGTAGTTGACGGTATTGATATGGTAAATGATATGTTTAATTATAAATATTTGTTGAGATGAATATTTATTGTGATGAATTTTTTTAGTTATCTCTTTTTAATATGATTGTTTCTTTGTTATTTTAGGATGATGATGACGTTGAAACTAGTGACTTCGAAGACTAGTTTATCATGTTTGAGAGAAGGTTATAGAAGATGTTGCTGGCATTTTAAAGAACATTGTTGTAGACTTTAATTTCAAGACCTTTGTAATTGCAACGTTTTTCATGATGTTGTTATTTACTTACTTTACTTCATCGTCTTTATTTTTTTGTGATGCTAAAACTTCTTTTAGTATTTTGGAAGAATAGTGTCATGTTTGTGTAGGTTGATTGAATGAACTCAATTATTTTTTTCAATCAGATTGAGTTTCATTTTATCAAAAAAGTTTCAACAGGTGAGAATATTATTCAAGGCAAATTTTTTTACATGTGAATTCAGATCCGATTCACGGACCCAGTGGATCCGATAGATCTGAATTTGAATATGATTTTTATGGACCCAATGAATCTGAATTCAAATATGAAAAATGGATCTGGATCTGAATCTAGTAGGATCCGGTCCATATCAGAACAGTTGTCAATCTATGTGTCTTTTTGTTTAAGACTTATTATAGTAATTATTATATGACTTAGTGATAAATTAGGGAAAATAACACATACAACACGTGGGAAACGAGAAGACGGTAACTCCAATTAACACCATGTGTTCTCACTTTGCATCATCACTCTGGCCCTCGAAATTTTAGTTCATGATTTTATAGTAGCTAGCCTTAGACCCTAGTTTTGTGTTCCCTTCCCACCTACATTTAATTGGAGTTCCTAACTTAAATGACCCAAAAATTAAAAAATTGAATTAAAATATCTCAAAAAATTATGACATTAATATCTTTTGCACTTAAATTTAGTGTGCAATAGGAATTAACCGAAACCGTTCGATTAAGTCCTATTATGCATTAAATTATTGCGCAATAAGGGTATTTTAAATTTTTCAACACTTGGTATAATTTCAAAGGTTTGAAATTCACGTTTTTTCATACTTTGACCAAAGATTAGTCATGTTTCATGACTCCGGAATGTCAATATTGTATATAGAACCTGATATTTTTTATGCAAACATTAGCGTAGGCTCAATACATCAAGGATACCTAAATGTTCGGAACGCCGTTTTAGGGGTTGTAAATTGCCAGAAGTAAGTTTTGTTTGGAAACTTGTTATCATTAGGTTTAAGTGTTTTACTTTTTAGGGTTTTGATTTAGGCATTTTATTGTTTAGTCAAGGCATTACTTTATTTCGAATATGTCGAGATTTTCCCCCTAATTAATTTAGGACCTCATATGAGTTAGTAATAAACAATAAAGACTAAGATAACTAATTATTGTTAAGAACACGATACACAGAAAATATAATACTAACTTAAACTGTACAACTTAATTATATATACACAATCTCTAATGGGTCTCACATGTGGTAGACCTTAGAGTAACCTTAGGCCTAAGACAGACTCTCGCCATCGACTTAAGCACCGACTGACATTGAGGCAGCTATGAGCACAATGACACTCAACACTCTAGATGAAAATTGGTATATGGACACATGCGCCACATCTCACATGACGGCATCACAAGGTACTCTCTCGTCTTATTCTAATTTGAGTTATTTAAATCAAAATATTATTGTTGGTAGTGGACAAGGCATTCCCATCCGTGGTTATGGTCATTCCTCCCTATCCCCACCACATCCACCACTAATCTTTAAAAATGTCCTCCATGGCCCTAAACTCATTAAGAATCTCATCTGCGTGCGACGTTTCACAACTTACAATTGGATTTTTCTTGACTTTGATCCTTTTGGTTTTACTGTAAATGATTTTACGACATGAATACGAATAATGAGATGTGACATCACCGGAGATCTTTACCCTATTTCAAATGCCGTCAACAATCCAGCCTCAGTTTTCTCAATCTTTGCTGCTCTTTCGTCCTCCTTATGACTTTCTAGATTATGACATCCGGGAGACTCTGTTTTACGATCCCTTAGGAAAAATAATTTTATTAATTGCAACCGTATTTCTAGAACTCCTATATGTGAATCTTGCGTTTTTGGGAAACATGTCAAATTACAATTTTCTGCATCCACAAATTGTACTTTAATGCCTTTCGATATCATCCATAGTGATTTGTGGACATCCCCTATTTTAAGTACGGCTGACCATCGATATTATGTGTTATTTTTGGATGATTATTCCAACTTTCTATGGACTTTTTCAATTGGAAATAAATCTAAGGTCTACCTCATTTTTTTCTTAATTTAGTGCTTTCGTAAAAACACAAATTGAAAAGAGCATTAAATGTTTTCAATGTGACAATGGCATGGAATTCGATAATAACCAATTCCAACAGTTTTACTCCAAAAACGGTCTTACCTTTCATTTTTTCTGCCCTCACACATCCTCCCAAAATGGTAAAGCCGAACGAAAAATCCGAACCATAAACAACCTTATTTGTGCCCTACTTGCTCTCGACAAACTGAGGTTCGTCCAGCCAGTACCATCACCCCTGCCCTTCCTCCTCTTCCCGGCAGTCCCGCGACAAACCCCTCTCTCGTCCCGCATCCCGAGATACACTCTCGGACCATGAAAACACGTGTCATGCATGGAATTCATAAACCTAAACGGTTGTTTAACCTTTTTGTTTTAGTTGTCCCTTCCCCTGTCCATCGTAACCCGAAGGATGCCTTGTCCGACCCTAATTGGAAAGCCGCAATAATTAACGAATATAATGCTCTTATTAATAATAAGACGTGGGACCTAGTACCCCGTCCACCTAATGCTAACATTATTCATTCTATGTTGATTTTTAGACATAAAAAATCTGATGGTTCTTTTGAGAGGTACAAAGCTCGTCTTTTGGTAATGACTGGTCTCAACAGGTGGGAGTGGATTGTGATGAAACGTTCAGCCCGGTCAAAAAGCCCACAACCATCCGGACCATCCTCAGCATTGCCATATCCAAGTCTTGTCTCATTCATCATCTTGATGTCAAGAATGTCTTCTTACATATGGATCTTCATTAAAATGATATTTATGCATCAGTCTGTGGATTTCAGGGATCCTATTCATCCAGATTATGTGTGTGTTGCGTAAATCGCTCTATGGACTGAAATGGGCTCCTCGAGCATGGTACCAGTGATTCGCCGATTATGTCTCATTTATTATTTTTTCACACAGCAGATCCGATCATTCCATGTTCATCTACCACAAGGGTGCATACATGACTTACCTATTATTATATGTTCATGATATCATCCTTACCACATCATCTGATGCTCTCCGCCTGTCTATTATGTCTCTCTTTTCCTCTGAGTTTGCTATTAAAGATGGCCCCTGAGTTATTTCTTGAGCATCTATGTCACTCGACATTCTGGCGGCCTGTTTCTATGTCAGAAGAAGTATGCCGAAAAGATCCTTGACCGTGCATGCAAGACATCTTGCAAACCATCCCACAAGCCTATAGACACTAATTTCAAGATCAACGTTAATTTCGGCCCTTCATATTTCGATCCAACTCACTATCGTAGTTTGGTTAGAGCCCATGTAGTACCTCACATTTACGAGACCAAACATATCATATGTCGTGCAACAAATCTGCTTGCACATGCACAGTCCGACGGAAGCACACATGCATGCCTTCAAATGCATTTTACGATACGTCCAAGGTACACTTCACTTCGGATTACATCTATACAGGTCTTCGCTCATTGGTCTCACTACCTATTCTGATGCAGACTGGGGTGGATGTCCTGACACCCGATGCTCCACGTCTGGTTATTGCATTTTCCTCGGAGATAACCTATTGTCTTGGTCTTCCAAAAGGCAACCTACACTATTTCGATCCAGTGCAGAAGCAGAATACAGAGATGTTGCCAACGTCGTCTCTAAGTCTTGTTGGATCTGTAACCTTCTACTTGAGCTTCACTGCCCGTTTCAAAAGGCAACACTGATCTACTATGATAATATTAGTGCGATATATCTTTCCGGCAATCCCATCCAACATTAGCGCACTAAACACATTGAGATGGACATTCATTTCATTCGCGAAAAAAGTGGCTCGTGGTCAAGTTCGTGTCCTTCATGTTCCCATTAGATATCATATTGCCGACATCTTCACCAAAGGACTTCCACGCATACTATTTGATGATTTTCGAGCCAATCTCAATGTTCGAGAACCTCCCGCTTCGACTGCGGGGGTGTAATAGAACATTTCTCAATATTCTTTCATTATTTGTATTAATCGTATATCTCCTATTTTAGATATAATTATAAACCTTTTATAATTAGGTTAATTAATTACCTAATTTGTATCAAAGTAAATATTCTTGTAACCTTATATATATTATAAATCAATCATCAATAAAATGAAGGATCATATTCCTTTACATCCCACCCCCGCTGCCCACTCCATCCACCCACATAATCTTTTTTCTAAATTACATACAAATGCCCTTAGAATAATATATATTTTCTTTCTTACCAAACACCGAAAAATAAGTAAGAAATCACTTGTTTTCTATGAAAAACATTTTCCTTAGTACCAAACACACCCTAAATGATCTATTTAGGAACTTTACATTTTAGTATCCTGTTCAATCTAATTTTATTACGAGAAAGAATCAAGATATGTTTTGATTCAATTCACATTTTATCTGCTTTGTCAAATATGTATCAAACTTGATCAGTTTTAGATTTGAATAGGATAATAGGATTACTTAAAAAAATTATTCCCACTAAATCAAAATTAAGAAAATGAAGCGAAAGAGGGGCAATTCACACGATAGTCCCTATTTTAGGGCGGTCTTTAATTTTTGTCCCTCAAATTGGCGGTTTTAATTTTTGCTCTTCGCCTGAAAAGATTGACTGAAAATATCCTTAAGGTTGTGGGTTTGAATCTCAGCTGAGTAAAAAATAAAAAAAAATTGCAAGGCAAGATTTCGTTAGAAAATATGTTTATTCGGTCAAAGTTGTATAGAAATTATGCCTTAAGGGGCATAGTTTCTGTGTAATTATACCTCCGGAAATACCTCTGAAGTTGTGGGTTCGAATCCCAGCAGAGTCAAAAAAAAAATCGCAAGGCAAGATTTCATCAAAATTATGTCATAGTTGTATAGAGATTATGTTTAAGAGACACAGTTTCTATGTAACTATGCATGAAATTTTTTAGTTACATTGAAACTATACCCCTTAAGGCATAATCTCTATATAACTTTGATCGAATAGGCATAATTTCTATGAAAATTTTGACTTGCGATTTTTTTTTTGTCTATGCTAAAATTCAAATCCAGAATCTCTGATTTAGTAGATCCGCAAATAAAAAATATTTTATTCTATAAATTTTCATTAAATGAGAAATAGGATAAAAATAAAAAAACGAGCGAATTGAGGGGGGGGGGGGTAAAGACCAGCTCGTATGAAGGACAATCCACACATTTTTTTGGCCAAAGAGGCGCTCTTTAGTTGGGCCGGACTCGACCCATCCCGACAAACAATAATACTATCAGTCATGGTCCGATTCAGTTGGATCGGGTGTCTGGACACAGGAAGAGGGAGAGGGAGAGAAGAAAAGAACTACTGCTTTCAAAGTTTATTATCGTATCCAAAAATTCTTGTGTGTGTTGTGTTGTTCCTCACTTGACAAAAGGACTTGCAGCAATCTTTGGCAATGGCGGCTCTTTTGAGCTCCTTCATTGGTCTCTCCAACTCCTTTGTCGGCCAACGCTTCTCTCCTCCTCTGGTATGCTTTTGAAATTGAATTGTCTTTGTCTCAATGTCACTTGCTCCAATTTAACTAATACTGATAGGTTTCTTATGGAATAATCGCCTTCTATGTTATCCATCTCAATTGCACTATTGACTAGAAATGAATTTCCAACATTTGGCTACATACTATTGTGGAGTTGTTCTTCTAGGGCACCATTGCTAACTGAATTCTTGCTCATATCATATTTTTTTCGCTTAGTCTATTTCTTGGTTAGTATGTTTGGACGAGTATCTAGCTGCAAGACAATAATTTAATACATAACGACACCTACAATTTGTTATCAATCTGTATTCGGCTTGAAGGGGAGCCTTGGAGTAATTGAAGTTGGTGTCATGTGACCTGGAGGTCACAGGTTCAAGTCATGAAAAAAGCCTCTTGCAGAAATGCAAGGTAAGGCTGTGTTGGTTATTACAAGGATTTGCAGGAAACGGAAATTACAAGTAACTGCTAAAGTAAGAATTGAAATTACAATTCAACTAGAAATCTGAAAATTACAAAGATGAACTAGAAAACTGAAAAATCAAAAAGCGAAAAAGCGCTTTGTTTGCTTGCTGAGTCGAGTGTGGCACTCTGTCCTTAAGACAATATTGCCCCGTATGTATCCTTTATACGTCCTGGACAATTCGTCTCCCAAGATAAAACAACAATGGAACACTTGAGCAAAGGAAACTCAAGAGCTACCTTGAAGAATATTGAGCAAGAAATGATGCAAGGAAGATGTAGGAAGAAACTGTTTTGCTTGTGTATTTTCGTGTATATATCAAGTATATTTTACGTGCTTCTCAACATTGGTGTAGGGGTGTTTATATAGGTGAGGGAGGGCTGTTTAATCGCCTTCATAACAGCCATTATTGGCCAAATAATGGCCATTATGGAGGTAGTAAAGTCACCAAAATAAATGGTGAAAAGACCAACGGATTTGGCCATTATAGGAGGAGTAATTCAGTCCAAAATAAATGGTGAATTGAGTGCTTGGCGTTCGCTCGACGGCCGAAAATTTCGTCTTTCGGAAAACTTGAGGACCAAGCGTACATCTTGAAACTTCAGGGACCAAATCTGTACATCCGAAAGAATTACGGTCCAAAGCGTATCAAACTTCGGGATCAAACTGCATTTACGGCAAAGTTTTCGGCCCAAAGATAATATCGGCGTGGCGTGAGCGTGAGCCCGAGAACCCGAGAACCGGAATCGAACCGGACCAGGACGGGCGGCGCGCGTGTGGTCTTTCCTCGAACCGAAGCACATCTAGGTCCTCCCTCCTTTAAACACATGGGATACCCAACCCCAAACCCCAAACCAATTTCGAGTCTTATATACACAACAATTCTTTCTTCCTCTACCGATGAGGGAGAATTGAACACAACACCACACTTTCCATGCTTCAAACACCTCACTTCGTGAACCAATATCTCTTTCATTTCTCAATGAAATTTGACGATTCTTGGCCCTACGGTTATCTACGTACTTAGTACATCATGCATGTGTGAAGAACCGGATTCTCCAACATACGTAACACTAGTGTTTAAGCCGTTAAAGTTGGTCGGTCGCAACTCCCGCCAAATGCTAATTTCCAACAGGCTGCGTACAATAGACCCTTGTGGTCCGGCCTTTCCTCGGACCCCGCGCATAGCGGAAGCTTAGTGCACCGGGCTGACCTTTTTTTTTATTCGATAATCACGTAAACAGAATCTGAAGAATAAATGTAAAAGGAGTAATAATTTGAGCACACTGAATTCACAGTGTTTCCTTACCTCAATGTACCCGACGTTATGGAATATATCCTCCCACGAAACAACGAATTAACTCACCAGCGTAGCGGTACCTCAAACTCCGGTGAACGGTGAATGCAACATGCGGCAGCAAATCACAAAGAATATGTTTGAAGTGCATAAAGAAGGAAGAAGATAATCAGAATTTTCGTAAGTAAAATCTGATGAAAATGATTAAGTATTTATAGCCAACAAGTAAAGGAATGAAGAGGTGTGAAGCCTTTTCCATGGAAGGGTGCAAAGGAATGATTCAAGTATATTGAGGTTATGCTAATTGATTAACTTAAACTTATCCCCCTCTGTTGCAATTGATATTCCTCCGGCAAAGACTGGACCCGGGATCCAAGATTAGAACTTTATGGGTTCGGGATGTCACTGAACCTACTTACCATTGGAGTTACTGAGATTGGAATTTAATATTTGTATATATTTAGTAAATTTCTTTAACACATATAATGTCTGGACCAAAGCTATTTGGTTTGGCTGGACCCATATTGTACCTCTGCCCTTGTGTTCCTCAATAATATAAATCCTTTTCATATCGTAGTTATCTTTTCAAACATGTTTACAATGAGGGATCACAAACAGTGGTGAATTTGTTGTCTAGATGCCCGTAAAATCCCAAGCATTAGCAAGGAAAATATGGAATGAGATCTGTCTCCAGAAAATGTACTTGCTGTTATTCAGCTAACACTCTTCACTGCAATTGTTTACCGATCCTCTTTGGATATCATGCTTTACACAGTTTATCGGTTTTTGGTGCGTCAACTGTAAAATTGAATAATGTTTAGCCACTTTGATGACAATCTCTATATGATACTCTGCAGGTTACATCAACAGAAGGTCCATGTTTGATTACAGCAAAGGTTGGTATCTTGATTCATTTTCTGGTCATTTAATATCTCTGTCTGAGAATACATTTGCTGCAACTACTTTTATAGGGTCACTGCTATGTGGTCATGCACTTCTTTATAACTTATAACCCAATGAAGGAAGCGCTCAAACTAACTTGTCAACAGCTTTTAACAATGGCCACCAAATGTTTCTACTGCTGATCTCCAGGACTTGTTACTACTTGTTAGAAAACTGATAATATCACTTGCAAGGGGGATATGATACTCTTATAGCTGAAATACCAGTATCTGTGGTTATAATTTGCTTTATCACTGAATAAGAACAATCTTTTTATGTCTATTTTGCAGCTTAAGCGATGGGAACGAAAAAAGTGTAAGCCAAACAGCCTTCCAGTACTACACAAAATGCATGTGAAGCTGGGTGATACAGTAAAAGTAATATCTGGTCATGATAAAGGTAAGATTGGAGAGATCACCGAGATCATCACGCACAACAGCAAAGTAGTAGTAAAAGAAGTGAACTTGAAAACCAAGCATGTGAAGAGTAGGAGTGAGGATGAACCAGGCCAGATAGTCAAGGTTTTATCTTGATCTCTCTTTCTTAACTTGCCTGAAATTCCTTTCTCAGAGTATAGTATTATTCTTGTTGTACTTATTTTTAGACTTCTATTACTACCTGTTGTTGCTTTAGCCTCAGTTATCTTGTTATCTTGCTGTGTTTCTGCTTGTTGCTACTGCCTCTTTTTCATCTTTCCTTGAGCTGAGGGTCTATCGGAAACAACCTCTCTATCTTCTCAAGGTAGGGATAAGGTCTGCGTACACTCTACCCTCCCCATACCCCAGTTGGATCACTGAATTTGTTGTTGTTAACTTGCCTGAAAATTCTTTTCATGGGCTTTTTGTTTGGTCGTGTCTAGCATTGAAATTAATCTTTACCCAATAAAGTAAATTTTTGTGTTAACGTTTCAGATTGAAGCACCTATTCACAGCTCAAACGTGATGCTTTACTCGAAAGAGCAGAAGGTAGCCAGTCGAGTGGGTCATAAAACACTAGACAATGGAAAAAGGTTCAGGTACCTCATAAAAACTGGGGAAATCATCGATAGTGCAGAGAACTGGAAGAAAATCAAAGAGAAGGAGAAAACAACAGAAGCAGTAGCTGCTGCTTCATAGCAGAACCTTCTCTCATTGTAATATTATGATTCTGTTATCACCTTCACCTTTTTAAATCAGTAACAGAAGTTTTTGTATTAATGTGCAGAAACCAGCATTAAGATTCTTCCCTCGAGTAATTCAAATTAGTTAAATATTTGTTTTATGTTTGATATAACGTCCTGTAACTGATTACTTGATTTTCGTACAATGGAGTATATTCTTTTGCACTTTTTTGCTGCTAAACTAGATTTTTTTTTTTTGATACATTGGAAAAGATTTAGAAAATTGAAAATTGTTCATAAGTTGTGGAGGTAAGGTCTGTGTACATTCTATCATCTCTAGAAAAGCAGGCACATTAATTTGCCTCCCTCCACATATGTTTAAAGGTAAAAAGGGCAGTTCGGTGCACTAAGCTTCCTCTATGCGCGGGGTCCGGGAAGGGCTGGATCACAAGAGTGTATTGTACGCAGAGCCTTGTTAAATTTCCAACAAAATTTTGCAATCTTCAACAATAGTCCTCAAGGGATGACATCGGTTTTTACTTCTAAGATATAATGATAGGGTGGTGGTTAGACCGACTATGTTGTATGGGGCGGAGTGTTGGCCAGTCAAGACTTCGCACATTTAAAAGATGAAAGTTGTGGAGATGAAGATGCTGAGATGGATGTGTGGGCATACAGGGAGGGATAGGATTAGAAATGATGATATCCGGGACAGAGTGGGAGTAGCCTCGGTGGAGGATAAGATGCGGGAAACGAGGTTGATATGGTTCGGACATGTGTTGAGGAGAGACACAAATGACTCAGTGCGGAGATGTGAGAGGTTGGCTAGGGACGGGTTCAGGAGGGGTAGAGGTAGGCCAAAGAAGTATTAGGGAGAGGTGATTAGATGGGATATGACGCAGGTGCAACTTACTGAGGACATGACCTTAGATAAGGGGTTGTGGAGAGTAGGGAATTGAGCGTAGTCCTACTTAAGCTTACAAACTGGTAGTTGTAGTGTTATTATTGTAGGCCTGCTTAGCCTATCATTCTAGTAGGTGCAATATTATTTTATAGTCCTCTGTCGTTTGATTTATGTTGCTATGCGTTTTTTAGTGTACTTTGTTTATCTTATTTACATGTGTTAGTTATTGCTTCTTTTTCAGAATGCGCTATCATGACCTATTCGTTTTTGTTACCATCATTTTCATACTGCTTTAAATTTCTTGTCCGGGTCTGACCGTTTCTCTTGCTTTGCTTGTGCTTATGCTTTTGTCTTGAGCCGATGGTCTTTCGAAAACAACCAATTTACCTACCAAGGTAGAGGTAATGTCTGCGTACATTCTACTCTCTCCAAATCCCACATTGTGAGATTTTACTGGGTATGTTGTATATAATGATATGCTCACATATACAAGAATCAAATGTAATGCAAACCAAAATAGAAATGTCTTATTAGGATGGAGGTAATAAAGTCCGGTGGGCAGATATGATGGAAATTCATATATGCACCGAACCAATAAACCCCCATATGAGATGTACAAATTCATGTCATAAAGGCCTATCATAAATAGGCTGGCTAGTATGTATTTTTGTGCAGAAAATTAAGCTGAGTGTCCATTAAGTAATGCATCTAATTTGCAAGTCTCGCTCTATTTTGGCTTCTCCATCTTCTTCGACTCTTCTTCCTTCTATCTTTTGGTGACCCCAATTTGTATACTGATTTCTGCACAATCCCATCTACGAATACCCACCATATGGGTGTAGTAGCTGATACATGTTCAATTGGTCTTAACCATCTTACCCCTTCTCAATTCTTGCAAATCCAGGGTCAGATCCAATTCCAAAACCAACAAGGCAACAACAACAGCATATTATAAGAATTTGAATACTCCGAGCTATCTTGGCTTAAAACCAGTCCCGACGAAGCAAACCAAGCCCACTAAGCTTTATCGAGGAGTGAGACAACGCATTGGGGCAAATTGGTTGCTGAAATTAGACTTGCAAAGAATGGAACTAGGCTTTTGGCTTGGTACTTTTGATACATCTGAAGAGCTTTGGCTTATGACAAAGTTGCTAATAAGCTAAGAGGAGAGTTTGCTAGGCTTAATTTCCCACATCTAAAGCATCAATTGAACAATGAATTATCTGGTTTCAAGCCTTTTCATTCCTCCATTGATGCCAAACTTCAAGCCATTTTCCCAAGCTTGGTCAATCCCAAATCAGACCACTTGTGTTCTAAATCTGAATCCAAACCAAGAAAGTACAAACCCAAATCTGCCTCAAGGGTGGTTTACAGATGGAGATATGGTGGTGTTTGAGAGGAATTTTTGAGTGCAAGATAAATAGTTATACAATATTTATACATGGTTATACAAAAGCATATATAAAAATGTATATATAATGTATAATAGTGTATAAGAATGTATATGTAAAGTAAAAAAAAAATTGAGCAATTATATATAGTTATACATTATTTATACACCGACCATGAACTACATGGTTGTAAATTAAATAAGTGGGCACTATATATGGATTATTTCCCCTTTTTGTGCAGCCATAAAGGCCCATCATATATAGGTTTTTGCTCGAATACCCAAAATACATTTACTCAAATTCTGTTTGCCTGTCTTAGTACAGTATTCTAAGTTCCAAGTATTTAAAAGTAGAACCCAACAGGAATTGTCCAAAAGTCCATGTTTAACCTCTTTTCGGTTGTTTGCAACTTGAATACAACTTTGTTCATGCATGGAGACCTTGAAAGTTTGAAAGTAACTCTACTAAAACGAGTTTAGGGTAATTTCACTTATACTCACTTAACTTTTATTTTATTATATCAAAGTTATCACATTGTTTTTTATAACGAAAAAATCACTCTACTTTGCTAAGTAGGTTCAGAAAGTCAGTATAAGGGATTGTTTGATTTAAAATCGGGATATCTTTATAATCTTGGATATTATAAAATAATTAGGACTATAACCTGAACAACTTATTCCACCTTTTATATAGGATAAGTTACAATATTTTGGTATAAAAATAATACCGACTTTAACTAATACCTCTAACCAAACACAACATAAATTTAATAGCAAATTTATACCGGGACAACCCACCTAATCCCTAGAACCACACAACCCCTAAATAACTTTTTTTAACCAAAAACTCACTTTCACCTAGGTATCATAGGATCATTGTTTCTTTTTCCTCCTCTTGGTGATTTTCTTTAATACTTAGCCACAATTTGGTGACTTTCGAAATACTTAAATAAATACGAGTGACTTTTTTGCTAAAAAGTGGAGTAATGTAGTAACTTTAATTTTTATCCATGAAATTAATCCAGAAGGGTTAATTTTTAGACCATCATCAATCTGATAGTAACTGCCAAAGACAGCTCATGGGAGAGACTACTCCGTCAAAGAATCTTGTGAAAACTCCCATTCAACATGTCAAGTACAAAAACGCAAGTGAATGGTTAGTCCTATTTTCTTCGTGAACTCAATCAATTCTTCGGGGCCATTTGGTTACAGCGATTAGGGGTTACTTCAGTATTAGTATAAATTTTAGGATTAAATTTGTCCATAGTTTGATTCTACTACTAGCTAAAATCATTAGATAATCTATTTATATACTAAAAGGTAAGATTATTTATCTCGATTATAATTCCATGATTATAATCCTAACATAATTGACTGATGAATTTTCACACAATTAGTTTGATATCAAGTAATTCATCAAACTAATTATGAGACACATGTTAGGAGTATTTGGTAGGATGTATTAGAGAATATAATGTATGTATTAGTTTTGATATTACCAATTCCTTATTTGGTACATTGTTTCAACCTATGTATAACTTAGACTAGTATTAGTTACACCCTGTTTAGTATCAGTGGCGGAGCAAAAAAAATTTAATAGAATATTTTTCAATAGTCTTTCATTAATTGTATATCTCATATTTTAGGTAGAATTATAATCCTTTTGTAATTACGTTAATTAGTTACCTAGTTTGTATCAAAGTAAATATTCTTGTAACCTTATATATATTGTAAATCATTCATCAATACAATCAAGGGAACATATTCCTTTATGGTATCAGTAGCCTAAAACTACAAACCCTAACCTAGCCGCCGATACACCTTCTCGGCAGCCACTTTTTTTTCCACGTCGGCACCTAGCCCACGTCGGAACCCTAGCCACCGATATCTCTCGGCCGCCCCCTCTTTTCCCCACGACGGAACCCTAGTTTTTTTGTCATTCTCCCTCCCTCTTCCTCCTAAATTTTCTCTTCCATGACTGACAAAACCAAATTCCATCCGACACTTGCCGTAAACAACATCAAAAACTTCATCCATGTGACACTTGAGATGGAAAAGGGTCAATACTCCTCGTGGACGGAGCTTTTTAAGGTCTATTGTCATGTTCATGAAGTTATCGACCACATCATCCCTCTCACGCCGAAGTCCACAGACGTACCATCGGCTTCGACTTCTGATGACCGACATTCCCAACTTGGCATACTTGGTCCACGTCCACAACAGGCCTACACAGCATAGACCCCCGCCATCGACTTATGCACCGACTGACATTGAGGCAGCTATGAGCACAATGTCACTCAACACTCCAGACGAAAATTGGTATATGGACACAGGCGCCACATCTCACATGACGGCATCACAAGGTACTCTCTCGTCTTATTCCAATTTGAGTAATTTAAATCAGAATATTATTGTTGGTAGTGGACAAGGCATTCTCATCCGTGGTTATGGTCATTCCTCCCTATCCCCACCACATCCACCACTAATCTTTAAAAATGTCCTCCATGCCCCTAAACTCATTAAGAATCTCATCTGCGTGCGACGTTTCACAACTGACAATTGGGTTTTCCTTGACTTTGATCCTTTTGGTTTTACTGTAAATGATTTTACGACATGAATACGAATAATGAGATGTGACATCACCGGAGATCTCTACCCTATTTCAAATGCCGTCAACAATCCAGCCTCAGTTTCCTCAATCTTTGCTGCTCTTTCGTCCTCCTTATGACTTTCTAGATTAGGACATCCGGGAGACTCTGTTTTACGCTCCCTTAGGAAAAATAATTTTATTAATTGCAACCGTATTTCTAGGACTCCTATATGTGAATCTTGCGTTTTTGGGAAACATGTCAAATTATAATTTTCTACATCCACAAATTGTACTTTAATGCCTTTCGATATCATACATAGTGATTTGTGGACATCTCCTATTTTAAGTACGGCTGGCCATCGATATTATGTGTTCTTTTTGGATGATTATTCCAACTTTCTATGGACGTTTTCAATTGGAAATAAATCTCAGGTCTACCTCATTTTTTCCTTCATTTAGTGCTTTTGTAAAAACACAAATTGAAAAGAACATTAAATGTTTTCAATGTGACAATGGCAGAGAATTCGATTATAACCAATTCAAACAGTGTTGCTCCAAAAACGGTCTTACCTTTCATTTTTTCTGCCCTCACACATCCTCCCAAAATGGTAAAGCCGAACGAAAAATCTGAACCATAAACAACCTCATTCGTGCCCTACTTGCTTACGCCTCAATTCCCCCTCAATTCTGACATTACACACTCTCCATGAACACCTATCTCCTAAACATAATTCCAAACAAGTCTCTAGCTCAACGGTCGCCCACCCAAGTTTTGTTTCATAGGAACCCCTCCTACCAACACTTGCGTATTTTTGGATGTCTTTGCTACCCTCTCCATTCGACCACTCACAAACTCCAACTCCGGTCTTCCTCGTGTGTGTTTCTGGGTTACCCTGCCAATCATCGTGGTTACTCGTGCTATGACTTGTCAAGCCATAAAATTATTATTTCACATCATGTCCTATTTGATGAGTCTCAATTCCCTTTTGCCTCTCTACACTCGCCACCTCGACATTCCTACGACTTTCTAGATGATGGCATGAACCCTATTCTAATTCACCATTTACATAGTCGGCCGTCCCAGACCCCGGCAGCCGCCACGACCTCGGCCAGTCCGGGACTAACTGCCTACCCGGTTCTACTGATAGTGGCCCGGAACAGCCCACCTCAGGATGATTCCGCAGCCACCTCTCGGCAAACTGAGGTTCGACCAGCCAGTACCATCACCCCTGCCTTTCCTTCTCTTCCAGGCAGTCCTGCGACAAACCCCCCTCCCATCCTGCGTCCCGAGATACACTCTCGAACCATGAAAACCCGTGACATACATGGAATTCATAAACCTAAATGGTTGTTTAACCTTTCCGTTTTAGTTGTCTCTTCCTCTGTCCCTCGTAACCCGAAGGATGCCTTGTCCAACCCTAATTAGAAAGCCGCAATAATTGACGAATATAACGCTCTTATTAATAATAAGACGTGGGACTTAGTACCACGTCTACCTGATGCTAACATTATTCGTTCTATGTAGATTTTTAGACATAAAAAGAAATATGATAGTTCTTTTGAGAGGTACAAGGCTCGTCTTGTAGGTGATGGCAGGTCTCAACAGGTGGGAGTGGACTATGATGAAACGTTCAGTGCGGTCGTAAAGCCCGCAACCATCTGGACCGTCCTCAAAATTGCCATATCCAAGTATCGGCGCATTAATCACCTTGATGTCAAGAATGCCTTCTTACATGGAGATCTTCATGAAACAGTATATATGCATCAACCTATTTGGTTTTAGGGATCCTATTCATCCTGATTATGTGTGTCTGTTGCGAAAATCGCTCTATGGACTGAAACAGGTTCCTCGAGCATGGTACCAGCGGTTCACCGATTATGTTTCCTCTATCGGTTTTTCACACAGCAGATCCGATCATTCCCTGTTCATCTACAACAAGGGTACAAACATGGCTTACCTAATATTATATGTTGATGACATCATCCTCACTACATCATCTGATCCTCTCCGTCGGTCCATTATGTCTCTCATTTCCTCTGAGTTTGCTATGAAAGATCTGGGACCTCTGAGTTATTTCTTGGGCATTTCTATCACTCGACATTCTGGCGGCCTATTTCTATTTCTGAAGAAGTACGCTGAAGAGATCCTTGACCATGCAGGCATGACATCTTGCGAACCACCCCACACTCCTATAGACACCAATTCCAAGCTCAGCGTTGATTCCGACCCTTCATATTCAGACCTGACTCACTATTGTAGCTTGGTTGGGTCCCTGCAGTACCTCACATTCATGAGACCAGACTTATCATATGCCGTCAAATGTATTTTACGATACGTCCAAGGTACACTTCACTTCGGATTACATCTATACAGGTCTTCGCTCACTGGTCTCATTGCCTATTCTGATGCTGACTTGGGTGGATGTCCTGACACCCGATGCTCCACGTCTGGTTATTGCGTTTTCCTCGAAGACAACCTATTATCTTGGTCTTTCAAAAGGCAACCTACACTATCCTGATCCAGTGCAGAAGCAGAATACAGAGTTGTTGCCAACGTCGTCTCTAAGTCTTGTTGGATCCGTAACCTTCTACTTGAGCTTCACTGCCCTTTTCAAAAGGCAACACTGATCTACTATGATAATATTAGTGCGATATATCTTTCCGGCAATCCCGTCCAACATTAGCTCACTAAACACATTGAGATGGACATTCATTTCGTTTGCGAAAAAGTGGCTCGTGGTCAAGTTCGTGTCCTTCATGTTCCCATTAGTTATCATATTGCCGACATCTTCATCAAAGGACTTCTGCGCATACTATTTGACGATTTTCGAGTCAGTCTCAGTGTTCGGGAACCTCCCAGCGGGGTGTAATATAATATTTTCCAATATTCTTTCATTAATTGTATTAATTGTATATCTCCTATTTTAGGTAGAATTATAATTCTTTTGTAATTAGCTTAATTAGTTACCTAATTTGTATCAAAGTAAATATTCTTATAACGTTATATATATTATAAATCATTCATAATAAAAAGGTAACATATTTTAATTTTATCAAGGGTGTACAAAATTTACAACATTTTTCGATGAGTGAGTTCGTTGTCATCTTGTTCAACTTGAGTTTGCCTTGAACAATCCCAATATCTATTTCTATAAAACACAAACTATCGAGAAATTTCATTTTCATTCCAGTTGTGTTGCTTTTATTGATGAAAATATACAGACTATTGTATAAATTGAAATATTACTTGAACAATCGAGTAGATCTAAATTTATAAACAAAGTGATAAAAAAATAGCACTAATTTGTCAATTTTGACTTTGAATTTAAAGTTATTTTTTTTATTTAAAGTTTCAGATTTCGACGCAAAAGGTTGATCGATTTTCTTACCCTTCGGAGTGCATCCTATGTTGGTAAAACTATAAATACAATTAATGTCTATATAACAATACATTTTTAAAAATAGTACTTATTTATTCATATAGATAACTCTATGTGCTGAAATATCTTCAACTTATTTTTGAGTACGAGACCGGTGTTAACGTCGACGGAGAGAAGCAAAGGCTCATCTTCCTCCACTGGAATCTCATTTTTCAATAAATCAATCGCCACTGTTGCCATCACTGAAATTTCTTTTTGCTTATTTTTTGTCTCTCTAACGGTAACATCACCAACCCTCACCCCATCCACCCCCCATTCCCGACGGTAAGACCTCATCAGCGTCACTCCGACCACTCATCGGCGGCGACGGTAAGACCCCAACAACACCGCTTTGACCACCCACAGGCGTAGACGGAAAAATTCCATTTATTTTTTTTCTTTTTGTTCTTTTTCTGGTTATTGTTCTTGTCCTTGTGTTCTCTTCTCCTAGATCTATGCAGGTACGTAATTTTTTTGAGTGAAAATTCCGGTGAACAGTACTTCCGTCGACCATAAAACAGTGACCGGGAACAACAATTTTCGCCGGCAAACAGGTTTGATTCAACTGGAGTTGGTACCTCCAGTTTGCCTGTATCCATCCTTGTCCTTAACCTTGTTGTTAAATTTTTCCGCTTCTTGTCTTTACTTATAGCATTCTTGCCGTAGTGGTTTTACTTGCCTCTATATTCATGTTAATTTGTTCTTGCATTTTGATCCCTCCCTGTTTTAGGGTAAACATTTGAGTATTCTTAATTTGGTATTCTGTTTGTTTACTGTATTATACTATTCAGATCCTTATTTAGTTTTATTGGCATTGTTTCCTTTCCCTTTTGGTAGTTCTTGCTAATTTGTGCTTTAGTATTAGTTCCCGTGTGTGTTAATGTTAGCCTTTGACTAGTATTTTTTGCTTTAGTGGCTTTGGTGAATGATGGTAGACTAGGGTCATGTTCTCGGTCGGGGACAGAGGCAAAAGTTAGGGGGGTAAGTGGGGTAAGGGTAATGCTAGGTTGAGAATAGGGTCTTGGAATATTGGAACTCTAACGGGGAAGGTCATAGAGCTAGTTAAGATTCTTAAGAAGAGGAAGATTAATATAGCCTTTGTCCAGGAGACCAAATGGGTAGGACCTAAGGCTAAGGATGTAGATGGGTATAAGTTGTGATTCTCGGGTAGGTCGAAGTATAGGAATGGGGTAGGAATTTTGGTAGACAGCGAGCTAAGGGATCAGGTGGTAGAGGTTAGGAGGGTCAATGACAGGATGATGACGATTAAGATAGTAGTTGGATGGTGCACTATGAGGGGATTTCAATGGACATGTTGGGATACTTCCGAGGGTTATGACGACGTGCATGAAAGTTTTGGCCTCAGGGACAGGAACGGGGGAGGCGTCTCACTTTTGGAGTTTGCTAGAGCTTTTGGGATGGTGATAGCCAATTCAATGTTCCTGAAGAAGGAGGAGCATTTGGTGACTTTCCGTAGTTCGGTGGCTAAGACTCAGATATACTTTTTGCTCCTTAGGAAGGTTTATAAAGGTCTTTGTAAAGACTACAAAGTTATTCCGAAAGAGGATCTTACAACCCCACATAAGCTTTTGGTGATGGACTTGGAAATCAAGATGGAGAAGAAGAAGAAGGTTGTGGATGACAGGTTAAGAATCAAATAGGGAGTTTGACTATGGCTAGTGCAAAGGAGATGTGGGAGAGGTTGATGGTCAAGGGGGCTTGGAGGAGTAGTGGGGATGCGACCGGAATGTTGGACAAGACGGTTAGTTGCATTTGGGAGGTTGCTAGAGAAGTGCTAGGGGTCAAGTGGGGTAGCTGTGATGGGCATAAAGGGGATTGGTGGTGGAATGGTAAAGTTCAAGAGAAAGTGGAACCGAAAAAAGCGGCGTATGCGAAACTGGTAGAAAGCAAGGATGAGGTGGAGAAGTGGACGAGGAATTATATAAGATGGCGCGGAAATAGGCAAAACTAGCGGTTACAGCGTCAAAAATGGTAGCTTTTGAATGTCTATTTATGGAATTAGAGGGAAAATGCGGGGATAAGAAGTTGTACAGACTAGCCAAGGCGAGGGAGATGAGGGCTCGGGACTTGGATCATGTGAGATGCATCAAGGATGAGCACGACAAAGTGCTGGTAAAGGATGCGTATATTAGGCGGAGGTTGCAGTCTTACTTTCATAAACTCTTGAACGAAAACAAAGATAGAGACATTGTGCTGGGAGATCTGGAGCACCCTGGTAGGTGCCAGGATTTTAGGTATTGTAAAAATATTAAGGTTGAAGAGGTTCAGGGTGCTATGCGCAGGATGCACAGGGGACGAGCGACATGTCTGATGAGATCCCAGTTGAATTTTGGAAAAGCGTAGGCAGGGTAGGTTTGGAGTGGCTGACGGAGTTGTTTAACGTCATTTTTAAGACAACGAGGATGCCCGAAGAATGGAGGTGGAGTACAATGATTCCTTTGTACAAGAACAAATGTGATCTACAGAGTTGCAACAACTATAGGGGTATCAAGCTGCTAAGTCACACCATGAAAGTTTGGAAAAGAATCGTAGAGATGAGGGTGAGAAGAGGAATGTCTATCTCCGAGAACCAGTTTTGATTTATGCCGGGGCGGTCGACTACAGAAGCCATCCATTTTATTAGGAGGTTGGTGGAGCAGTATAGAGAGAGGAAGAGAGACTTACATATGATTTTCATCGACCTCGAGAAGGCATACGACAAAGTCCCCAGGGAGGTTCTTTAGAGGTTAGAGGTGTACCTATTGCGTACACTAAGGAGATCAAAGATATGTATGATAGAGCCAAGACCAGAGTACAGACAGTAGGAGGAGACTCTGAGCACTTCCCAATTATGATAGGGTTGCATCAGGGATCAACTCTTAGCCTATTCCTATATTCCTTGGTGATGGATGGACTGACGCGACAAATCCAATAAGAGGTGCCATGATGTATATTATTTGCAGATGACATAGTCCTGATTAATGAGGACCGCAACTGAGTGAATGCTAACCTAGAGGTTTAGAGACATAATTGGGAGTCTAAAGAGTTCATGCTGAGTAGGACCAAGACAGAATACTTGGAGTGCAAGTTCAGTGACGGGATCGACCTTGAGACATGCGTGGAGGTGAGGCTTGGTACCCAGGTCATTCCAAATAAAGGGAGCTTCAAGTACCTCGGGTCTATTATCCAAGGGAATAGAGAGATTGATGACAATGTCACACATCATATTGGGTCAGGGTGGATGAAATTGAGGCTAGCATCTGGAGTATTGTGCGATAAAAAGGTGCCACCAAAAATTAAAGGAAAGTTCTATAGGGTGGTAGTTAGATTGACCATGTTGTATGGGGCAGAGTGTTGGTCGGTCAAGACTTTTCAAATCCAAAAGATGAAAGTTGCAGAGATGATGATGCTAAGATGGATGTGTGGGCATACAAGGAGGGATATAATTAGAAATGATGATATCAGGGACAGAGTGGGAGTGGCCTCGGTGGAGGATAAGATGCGAGAAGCTAGGTTGAGATGGTTCGAACATGTGTAGAAGAGAGACATAACTACCCTAGTGCGGAGGTGTGAAAGGTTAGTTATGGACATGTATATGATGGGTAGAGGTAGGTCGAGGAAGTATTGGGGAGAGGTGATTAGATGAGATATGGCGTAAGTACAACTCACTGAGGACATGACCTTAAATAGAGAGTTATAGAGGACACGTATTAGGGTAGAATGATAGTAGGTAGTCCAGTGTAGTCCTACCTGCGCTTACAAACTGGTAGTTGTAGTATTATTATTGCAGGACCGCTTAGCCTAGCATATTTCCTTATAGTCCCTTGTCGTTTGATTTATGCTGCTGTGTGTATTTTGTTTGTCTTATTTACTTGCATTAGCTATTGCTTCTTTTTGCTTCTTCTTTTTTTCAAAATGCGTTGTCATGTCTTACGCACTTTGTGTGTCTTACTTTGCTTGGGCTTATGCTTTGTCTTGAGCCGATGGTCTCTCGGAAACAGTCGATCTACCTACCAAGGTAGAGGTAAGGTTTGTGTACACTCTACCTTCTCAAGACCCTACATTGTGGGATTTCAATGAATATGTTGTTGTTGTTGTATTCATATAGATAACTCTATATTGGCTTAAATTAAAATTGAAGGTGATTGACAAATATTTAAGAATTTAAATAAATTAAAATTAACTAACTATTTAAGTTTATTCTAGCAAGGCTCTTATCCCCCGAAATTAATAATTTGCTCTCCAATGCTTGGTAGGATTTTGATATCGGTAAGTGTATGTGTGGCGGAGGTTCTGGGCCAAGTATCGAACTCGTGACCACAAGGTGGAATTTGAACACCCTTATCGACGCGTCAGAGGAACTGCTTGTATCAAGGGTGTTCAAAGTAAATATATAGTCATAAAATAACATAACTTGGTCTATATATACAATGTATTTTCCGGCAAATAGTGTTCATTTGACCACTCTTGGATGGTTGTAGATCCGTCCCTGTTTAGTACTATTATATGTATGACTAATACCTAACAAATCGTGATATTAGCAATATCATTTCAAGATTATTATACATGCATAAGCATGGTTAAAGACAAAATTGCTCTTGAAGTCCTTCAAAGCTAAAGAATGTGGAGGATATTTTTGTAAACAAATAATTTTTAAAGAAAATTATGGAATGCATGTTATTTTTAATAGACCACACCAAACAATTGAATCTTTTGTATATACTCCCTCCGTCTCAAGTTATTTGTCATTTTTTTGTTTTACACATCTCTTAAGAAATATTAATTATGAGGAGTATTTGACCTACTTTACTCTTATTTATATCTAAGTTATAATCTCTCTCAATTAAATGTTTAGTTTATTTGATGTGTTATCTTCATTAATGATAAAATTCTACTAAGGTAAAATAGAGAACATTAATTGGGCCTTAAATTTTTTAAATGACAAATAATTTAAAATATCTATTTTTACCACGATAAATAATTTGAGACGAATGGAGTAGAAATTTAACCCTTTTGGAAATAAGTTCTTTCTCCTAGCACTGTGAGGTCATTCTCCTTAGCTGTGAATATTTTAACTCTCTTTGTAAACGACCCCTACTCCAATTTAGGGAATTGAACCACCCCCACAACCCCACCCACCCAAAAAAAGGCTTCATGAACCGATAGTCATTAAAGCTAACATCATGGTGAGCCCAGAAAGAATGGCAGCTGCACCAGAGGAACAGTCTAAATCATCATTAATGAAATGCCAACTCAACCGAATATCTCCCAATCGCAGTTGCATTCAGTTTTATGAATCGACATATTCTTTTCTATCAAAATCAGATGCATACTTATGTTGGAAATTAGCCTTTGGCGGGGAGATGCGTCCACCAATCTTTGATGAATTAAACACTTGTGTTCCGTATGTTGGAGACCTCGTCTCTTTACACATGCATGATCTACGAAGTGAGTAGATGACCGTAGGGCCAAGAATCGCCTAATTTCGTTGAGAAATGAAAGAGATATTGGTCCACGAAGTAAGGTGTTTGAGACATGGAAATGTGGTGTAGGACAAATCTACCACATCGGTGGGAATAGAAAGAATTGCTCTCTATATAAGTCTCTAATTGGTAAAGGGTTTGGGACCTCAAAGGGTATCCCATGTGTTTAAAGGAGGGAAGACCTAGATGTGCTTGGGTTCAAGGCTAAGCCCACACGCGCGCCGCCGCCCGCCCGTCCCGTCCGGTTCACGGGTTCACGGGTTCACGGGGCTGTCTAATCTTTTTGGACCAGAGAATTCTTTCATATGTACAGTTTGGTCCCTGAAGTTTCAATATTTACAGTTTGGTCCCTAGAATTTCTGGAGACTTTTTCTGCCTGCTGTTGGACTGCGTTTTGGAGCATTAACCAGCCATTATTTGGCTGATTAATTCCTCCATTAACAGCCCATTACTTGGGCAGTGAACAACCTCTTTCAAAGGCCTTAATAGCCATTACTTGGTTGTTTTAATGGCCTCCCTTAATGGCCATTCTGACCTTGTTTTTGCGGTTGGACAGCCTCTTGCTTACTATGTATTGAGTAGTTGTTGGCTCAATTCATAGCTGCACAACAGCAGAAAATAGACGAAAAAATAGTGAGAAACAGCGAAACATAGGCGAAAATACAAAGGCAAAACAGGCGAAAATACGCTAAACTGGCTGAAATAAGGCGATAAGCAGACCAAAAACAAGCAAAAACAGCCACAAAATAGCACAAAGCAATGAGTGAAATTCAAAGAAAATCAAGGCAATTTTCGACTGAAAACAATGACCAAACCCTCACGTATACACTAGATATACACTCTGAGAGACACACTATATACACAGAGACAAAAGAGAAGAGTAGAGAGAAACTCTTCCTTCCTATTCCATATCTTGACAAGTCGAGTCATATTTGTTTTCTTCGACAGGCTCAACCTATTGGCTTTGTAGTGTTGAGATTAAAGTGTTGTTTTATCTTGGGAGACTATTGCTCGCTAACGTAAAAGCATATATACGGGGCAATCTTGTCTTAAGGATAGAGGGCTATCCTCGACTCAACACACAACGTTGTAACCATCCAGATTTAGTTGTTTCTTGATTTCAGGTTATCAAGATTCAAGACACAACAAACTTGCGGCAGTTCTCAACATTGGCTTTGCAAGGTGATCAAGATTCAAGACACAACACACATGCGGCAGTTTTGAAGATTGACCGTTTATTTATCCTTTCGAACATTTGTAATAGTTATTACTTCCCGTACTGCTCTATAAAGTACCATAGAAATACCAACAACTTATGAGTTGGCATAGCCATGGGGACATTTATTAACAGCTACTATTCAAAACCAAACCAACAACGAAATGACCTGACTCACGTAAGGGGTGTAGTGGAATATATGAAATCCGATTTGAGTCTTGGAAAATGTAGAAATTCATGATAGGGAGCGGTTTCTCAAGCATATGAAACACGAATCTGGAGTAATCGCGTCAGTAAGTGCTGAATACCAGATGAATTATACAAAAATCTACATTGACTCAATAATTTGAAGGAAATGAACTCTTACGTCCACTTACAATTTTTGAATACAATAAAATGTTCTATAAAGATGTCACGTGAAAAATTTAAGATCTATATTATTTTTCTTTGATCTCTTTTAAAAAAAAATCTAACTAAAATAACATTTGTAATGGATTATAATACCAAACCTCCCCTCTAATATGTACTGTATTAGCAATTAGGATTCTCATAATGGATCAATTAAAACTATTCCCTCGACTTCTTTATTTTATATAAAGATATTTGATTTGGATGAGGTTTAAGAAATAAAGATTTTTTAAAACAAATTTATAACTTATTTTCTTAAACATATCATAACATTTCTATGATAATAATTGTATGTCCCGAAGGATAAATGAAATATTTAAAATTAGAAGAACTTTTAAATATAAAAAGATATCAGTCTTTTAAAAAAAAGTATCGCATAAAATGGAACTCGATACCGCTTTTTCAAATCGTATCAAAAGCAAGAGAAAAGGGTTTGGGGTCCCTTACCTTATCTCATGAATCTAGTTCTTTGTTTGAGCACCAGTAGGATCAAATAAATAAATGTGCAGAGAATAAAAAAGAGGATCACAACATTTTTAGGCAAAATATTAATAGCAGCTATAGTGAGACACAGATAATATCGCCTGCAGGAGGAAACAAGAAAGTGACTTGTTATATTATCTCCTTCATTCTGTCCTTTAGTTTTTAGATTAAAGCTTCTTTTTGCAGCATATGATAGTACAAACTACAAACTCAGGACCACATGCCTAAATTTTTGGTTGCTGCAAAAGGAAGATAAATGACCATACAAAGTTTAATATGATCTTCCCAACAGAAAATCATGCCAAACCCAATCAAAATGAACAATTCATTGGCCTTTTTATAGTTGTTCTTAGTTGTAGACGGTGAGAATTCTTATAGTCGACCCTAACTTGCCTGAAATTGATGTGCCTTTGTTATTTCAGATTGAGTGTCTGGTCCATTGTTCGGACCAGCTTGCGCAAATCTATCTAGTTCCACAATGTATATACTACCTCCCACCAACACAGATACCAAGTAGCTCTATCCTCTTAGGCTTGGCCAGATGAGAAGAAATCACCTAGTGTTTTTACCTAAGTTGGAATTTGAACTTGAGACCTCATGAATTTTTAACCCACTTTATTGATCACTAGGTGCCAGTGGTTTACAAACTTCTCAAGTATTTGCAACCATTTGTTTGTGATCAAGGATTCATTCCAAAAGCTGAGAAATGGTCCCAAATCTATAGTTGTCTACATTACTATGTACAATGAACTGCATTCTGTTACACCTATACATGTTTGAACTAACCAAAAACCATAGACAGAGGAAAAGTTAGTCACTCTCCACAAAGTGAACAAAAAGTAAACCTATTTAATGAAAATTTGGATCTCATCTAGCTTTGCCAAATTTTGTTAATAACAGATACAGAAATTGCAGGAAGTAAGAATTTGGACTCCAAGAACCAAAACTTTCCAGCAGAACAACATGTCGAAAAGCCTATAAGTGACGTGAAATCTCACTACTCGTACTAATTTAAACATTCTACCATGTCTTATTTTTTTCCTTGGGCTTTGCAGATTACCACAAAACAAGGAAGAAGAGCCTTTGGATTAAGCAAGTAAAGCTCCTCTATGTTTGAGTACACGCCAACCTTACCTGCCAAAGAATCGAACCCCGTTTGGCCAGCCATTTCTTGAATGTTCTCCAATGCCCTATGCACTCGACCTGCAACTACTCTGCAGACGATCAATGCTTTTCTCAAGGATGGTTCGTCTTCGCTCATCTCGATATATTCATAAGCTCTTCCACTCGTGGAAGTCGTGAAGACACCTACCCCGCCTTTGAGTTCCTTCTTCGTGGAGAAACCGTTTCTGATAATTCTACAGACGCAGCATTTATCAGATATACAGAGACTGCAGGATCCGTTCATTCCAAGACCGCACACCAAAGTTGTTCCATAGAACCTTAAAAGTTCATTGCCATCAGCTATACACCGAGGATGTTTCTTAGGGAGCTTACTCGCCTTCATCTTCACCATCTCCCTATATTCTTCAAACCGAGCCAGAGTTTTTTGAGTGTTGTGAACTTTCAAGACCCTTTCAATCCGAACGACGTTGCTCTCGGATTTTAACCAGCTTGAGCGACAAATTATTTCTACAATCTTCCTTGAAGAATCACCCTCCAAAAGTTCACTCACTGTCCATTTGAGCAAAACGCACAGGCTAAGAAGCACTTCAAAACCAGTAAACCAACAAGTACAGACAACTAATACAGTCACAACTACTATTACGCCTCAATTCCAAGCAAGTTCAGGGAAATATGACACGTGCCTAGATGAGCACGTTCAAATGTATGACATACAGCATGATGAGAAGCAAAATTCTAATCTGATCCAGCAGTGCAATGTTGGCATAGATATCTAAAGTGTAATGCACATAAAATTTCATGATTTCTTCTCCCTCGCCTCCCTACATCACCAATTAGGGCTGGCAAAATAGTTAATAAAAACAAGTAACCATTCAATCCGACCCATTAGATATGGGTTGGATAAGTAACCATTTTAAAATAGATCAAATATGGATATTATCCATATTTTATCCACTAAAAATTGAATATCCAGATGCCCATATTATCAATACCCATTTGTTTGTTGGTTATTTTTCATGATTACTTGCTTTCTGAGAGTGCTTATTTTGGCTTTTAGCTTGTATTCTCACCTGACTATTCCTGAAAGGCTGAAACCATTATCCGTTGGTTAACCCATTTTTTATCCGTGTTAAATATGGGCGGGTTGGATATTTTATCCACTTTTGTGTAACCCATTTCTAACCCGACCCGCCTATCTGCCACCCCTACCACCAATCCATCAATGCTAAAGAATTCAGCAGAAATTGCTGCTACCATCTTATCTTGAAGCAAAATCCAAACAAATTGAATGAAAAAGGGCAATCTTTCTAACACTAAAGAATAGACAAGAACTTCCAATGCCTTGGGAATGGGATTTGAAGCTTCACATGTACAATCTAGTGATGTAGGCTACACACCACAGACACAAAAGGAAAAAGTAAGAACAGAAAGCAAAGCAAGTACTTTTTCTTCACACAAAGAGTATGAAAAAGGAAATAAGCTATAGTGACAAGGAATGATGAAAAAGCAAAAAGGCAAGATTTTTACCAGCATGCTTAGAAAGATGATGTGCTTCAAGAGCTTCCCATTTCCCAAATTGCTCTCCACACTTATGACAAGTGACCCTAGAACTTCCATTAACATCATTGTCAAGTGAATGCCTAGTAGTTTTAGAAGGAAAATTACCGTGTCCTCCCCCAACAGCAGATCCTTCTTTATCAACAAGAAAAGATGCACTCCTCCTTGTAGGAGTTTTTTCCACTGTGTTCCTAGAATTGAAATAATGCATTGTAGGGTGCCCTCCTGGACCTGGGGTACCAGGACTTAAAGTACCCACAAAACTTGAGCCACCATTTATACCCCCACTTTCTTGAAAGCCATTAAAACTAGTTATCTTCAACTCACACCTTGAATTACTCAGAATAACTTCATGGGTTATTGGGTTAAGAAACTCACTGCTACCAATAGATCTTGGACTACAACTTGGGGGCTTTTCCAAATGTCTTTTGCTTCCATGAATTACATCTTTGAGATTTGCTATAGACCTTGAACAACCAGACCTTCCTCCTTTTCTAGTCAAAATTGTACTCAACTGTTTTTTTGTTTTTGGGTCATGAACATCTGATGCATCTGATTTACAATGCAAAGATCTCTTCAAAGAAAACCAAACTGCTGGCATATTCTTCTTCTCTCCCATTTACAATAATATCTTTTCAAAGCTTCCAATATACTAAAAATACAACTATTCCTCTACTTATAATCAGATAACTTTCTAAAAGAACTGAACTTTTCACTAAGCCATTACCTTTTTCTTCCCCATTGACAAGAATTTCAAGCTTCAAAATACTAAATACTTAATCTTTTCCTCTATTTATAGTCAGATAACTTTCTAAAAGAACTGAACTTTATACAAAGGCATTACCTTTTTCTACCTCCATGAAACCCAAAAAGGTTTCCATTCTTGGCTGACATTAACCTTAGGAAAATGCCTATTTTTAGCTATCAGATAACAAAAGTGAATACCCAATACCCTCAATAAGAAAACCCACAAAGGATACTTCAAAATGGCTAGAAAAATTAAAACTTTTCATAAATTAAAGTCACCTTAGGAAAAAAGTTAGTCAAGAAGATTCTCTATTCTTGGCTGACATTATCCTTAGGAAAATGCCTCTTTATAGCTATCAGAAAACAAAAGTGAATACCCAATACCCTCAATAAGAAAACCCACAAATGTTACTAGAAAATGCCTAGAAAGATTAAAAAATTTCAAGAAATTAAAGTCACTCAAGAAAATGTTATTTCCTATTCTTGCCTGATATTATCCCTTAGGAAAGTGTCTCATTTTAGATATCAGAAAACAAAAGTGAATACCCAATACCCTCATTAAGAAAACTCACAAATGATTCTTCAAAATACCAAGAAAGATTAAAACTTTTCAAGAAATTCAAGTCACCCCATATAATCCAACTAGAAACCCAATAAGTTAGTCAAGAAATATTTTCTATTCTTGCCTGACATTATCCCTTATGAAAATACCCCTTTTTAGCTATCAGAAAATAAAAATGAACACCCAGTATCCTCAATAAGACAAACCACAAAAATTAAAGGCAAAAGAGAAGGAAGAGGATATTGTCAATTGAATGAAAAACAAGAATCTAATAGGGGGTATTAAAGGAACAAGACAAGAAACATAAGAAGCTTTAAAAATTTGGTTCGGTGATATTAATGAATGACAGTAACATAAGCTAAGGGTGCATAGTGCATACAGTATAAAGATTCAGACAGAAAGAACAGGCTAAAAATTGAAATTTACTCTGACACTTCGAAGAGTCACAGTCTCTACTCACCTCACTTCACCTCATATTTTGAATTGAATGAATAAGAATCACATTTGAATTGAATGGAGCTTGACAAAATAATGTATTTGAAAAAATACTCCCTCCGTTTCGTGTTTTAGACTTTTTATTTACGTAATCAAGAAACAACCCCTCCTCTTCCCTATAAATTGACTATTAATGTTCAATTTTAAACACACGAAAAAGTATCTTCTGCTCTGTTCGATATATAGAATATACAAAACACAGAAATAGAAATACACCCTCTTGTAGAATCATCAATATGTTCTATATTTATTTTTTCACCATAATCAACTTTATTTGCTTTATATAGTTGATTGTTGTTGTTTTATCTTGGGAGACTATTGTCCATCGCCGTAAAATCATCTATACGGGCAATTTTGTCTTAAAGACAGAGAGCCACCTCTCGACTCAGCATTGTTCTGTTTAATCTTTCTGACACCATTTTTTAACCTACAATTTAAGACAAATTTTCTGAGTGTTCGAAAGATATCTGTTTCAAACTTTGCTTCTGCTCCTCAAGGAAATGTTGGTGTCCCTGCTCCTGCCAGTTTCCAAAGCGAAAGTCCAAAAACGTTTCTGGGTACCAATTTCAAGAGATGTCAATAAAAGATGTTGTTTTATCTTACTACGTTGAACCTGTCACGATTTCTGACAGAAGATCCTCCTTCGGGTAGGGATGCAGTAGACACTTAGTCTAACACAACGACTGAAGTGGGGCACGCTATCCAGGTCACAAATGCCCTGAAGTTAACACTGGATGTCTGGAATCATAGTGATTTCATGTGCAAAAACTGCATTATGAACGGTCTGTCGGATACGCTCTATACTGTGTATTGCACCATGAAGACAACAAAGGAGTTGTGGGTAAAACTCGAGAAAAAGTACAGCGCACAAGATGCGGGTACTAAGAAATTCATTGTTGGAAAGTTTCTGAAATTTCAAATGGTGGATGGTAAATCAGTGATGTCCCGAATCCAGGAGTTTCAAATGATTCTTCGTCATCTGGATTTGGAAGGAATGAAGCCAAATGAACAGTTTCTAGTTGGGTCTTTGATTGAGAAATTGCCTCCCTCGTGAAACGAGTTCATGAGTTATCTCAAACTAAAGACAAGAGAAATGGGGTTTGAAGATCTTATTGTCAAACTGCAAATACAAGAAGACAATAAAAGAACTATATCTAAGGGAAAACAGTCAATGGATGCAAAGACGAATCTAGTTGATTCAAAGGAAAACGCCAACAAAAAGCGCAAGTACCAGGGAGATGGCAAAAGCCAAACGATGAAGAAGTTCAAAGGAAACTGTCATCACTGTGGAAAGTCTGGTCATATGATCAAAGACCGCCGTTATTTTGAATGAAATTGAAAAACAGCAACATGGTGTGGACGACACATCATCTTTCTAAGCACATCGTCTTGTTCACCGCGTTAAAAAGTAACTAAATTTTAATTAGTTTTGAGATTGTGTCTCAAAGTTGATTAGTGGGTTCTAAAGTGGTTACTTGTGCATATCATATAAAAAATAACTAGAACGGCCGGTACTCGCTTGTGATGGCACTGTTTAAATTACATCTAGTTTCTAAAAAAAAATTTAAAGCTGAATTAGCTAGTGTTGGTGAATAATAAATAGCGAAACCAGAACATTAGTAGTAATACATAAGGGATCCATTCTAGTACTTCTTTCAATGTATATATCGTTTACCTATGAGTGTGAGTTTTTGGTTTGTAGACCTCGGAGGTGCTTTAGGATAAATAAAATTGTTCCATATTCACCAAGAAATATCGTAAAACATCTCTAAACATGCTTAGGAATGTCTTCTCTAGAATTATTGAACTTTTCTATGGAAGTTCATACAGTGGGAGTAGTAATGCCAAGTTTCATTGGTTATGCCAATGGTAGACCGAAAGAAATAATACTTTTTCATTGATTGAAAGAGCATATATACATTTACATATTTTCATAATAAGAGAATATTATTCATATTCTACTCCTAAAATATTATTCTACTTGGATACTAATTATACAATTATGGTAAGTGTACACTACTAATTACATTACAACTTTACCTAAACTAGGATACTAAAATATACTACCTAACTATACACAGTATACACGGTAGAGGGGGGAATCCGAGAATCCAATATACATAGGATATACACGTGTATATCGTGTATATCCTTTGTATATTTAACACACACCCGCAGTCATAGCGGGCGGGCTTCGAACGATGAGATTGTCCCTAAAATCTTCAAAAAGGACCGATGGAAGACCCTTTGTAAAGATGTCGGCAATTTGATATCTTGACGGGACATGACAGATGCGTACCTGCCCACGAGCAACCTTTTCGCGGACAAAATGAATGTCCATCTCGATATGTTTAGTGCGCTGGTGCTGAACCGGATTACCAGAAAGGTAGATGACACTAACATTATCGCAATAAACCAAGGTTGCCTTCTGAATATGACAATGAAGCTCCAACAGCAAATTACGTAACTAACATGATTCCGAAACCACATTATCTACCCCTCAATATTCGGCCTCGGCACTGGATCGGGACAATGTTGAGTGACGTTTGGCAGACCATGAGACCAGGTTATTGTCAAGAAACATACAATAGCCAGACGTAGACCGTCTGGTATCCAGACAGCCACCCCAATCAGCATCCGTATACGAGACAAGTGTAGACGTCGAGGGAGGATATAAATGCAAACCATAGTCAAACGTACCCTGAATATACCGAATAATGCATTTGAGTGCATTCATGTGCTCAACTCTGGGATCATGCATAAACAAACACACTTGTTGGACAGCATACGTAATATCTGGTCTCGTGAATGTAGGATACTGAAGGGCCCTGCAAGACTGCGATAGCGGGTCAGATCCTCGTATGGTACGCCGGCCGCGGCACTAAGCTTGGGCTTAGTATCAACTGGAGTGGAAGTGGACTTATAGGATGACATCTCAGCCCTCTCAATGATCTCAGCTGCTTACTTCCTTTGAGAAAAAAATATCCCACCTGCATGGCGAGTAACAGCAATCCCCAAAAAATAGCTCAAGGGCCCCAAGTCTTTCATATCAAACTCAGAGCTGAGCATTGTCATGATAGACTGGCATAGGGCATCGGAAGAGACAGTCAAAATAATATCATCACATATAACAGAATATAGGCCAAGGACGAACCACGACGGTAGATGAACAAGGAATTATCCGACCTGTTGTGAGTGAACCCAATAGTCGAAACATAATCTGTAAACCGTTTATACCAGGCCCGTGGAGACTGCTTAAGCCCATATAAGGACTTCTTCAACAAACATACATGATGAGGATGTTTGGGATCCCTAAATCCCAAAGGCTGATGCATATAGATTGTTTCCTTGAGATCACCATGTAGGAAAACATTCTTTACATCTAACTGATGAATATGCCATGCTTTTGAAAGAGCCAAACTAAGCATAGTGCGAATGGTAGCCGGATTGACCACCAGGCTAAACGTCTCCCCACAGTCTACACCAACCTACTGAGTCTTACCATCACCCACAAGCCGCGCCTTATGTCAGGCAAATGAACCATCTGATCTGTCCTTATAAGCAAAAATCTACCTAGACCTAATGATATTAATACCAGATGGACGGGACACCAACTCCCACATCTTATTATCAATAAGAGCATTATATTCATCGGTCATAGCAATTTTCCAATTCGGGTCATTTAATGCAGACACAGGATTACGGGGTGAGGGTGATTTAAGAACATTAGAATTAAAATTAAAATGTCTCTTTGGTTTAAAAACACCCCGTTGACTACGAGTGACCGGTCTATAACTCGAAGAAGAATTGAGCGGATTTCGGGAATTTTCTGGACTCGATACGGACTGGCCAGCAGGCCCAACACAGTAAACTGACACCGGAACTGGACTAGTTCCAGAATTGGGCTGGACTGGCCTAGTGACGGTAGTGTGTGACGGACCAGTGGGGCCAGCGGGCAGTGGGCTCGCTGGAGAATTTTGGGTATGGGACATGTCCGAAAAATGGTGAATAATATACGGGGATATACCATCATCCAAAAAATTATGCGAACTAGGCACGGGATTACTCACTTTAGCAAACGAAAATTGGGATTCATAAAAAATGACATGGTGACTAATGATGATTTTATTAGAGGATAAATCAAAGCATTTGTAACCACTATGGTTAGACGGAAAACCCAAAAACACACACGGAGTAGACCGGACCTGAAGTTTGTTAATTGTGGTGGACGGGAATAACGGATAACACAAACACCAAAAAACCCGAAGATGTGAATATGAATGAGTCTTATTATATAAAATTTGAAGGGGGAAAGAATAAGTCAAACCTTTAGAAGGAATTATGTTAATGAGATGTGTAGCCATTTGTAGAGTATGATGCCAAAAAGACGGGGGTACGGAAGCATAAATCAATAAAGTTCGGATAATGTTATTTATAGTACGAATTTTGCGTTCGGCTTTCCCATTTTGTGAAGACGTATGAGGACAAGAAAAATAAAAATTGATCCCATTATTAACACAGAATTCCTGAAGCACCCCATTGTCATATTCTTTGCCATTATCACACTGAATATTTTTTATTTCTCGTTCGAACTGGGTTCTAACGAATGCTCTAAATTTTACGAAGATGAAAAAAACTTGAGATTTTTTTGCTATTGGAAAAGACCATAAAAACTTAGAATAATCATCCAAAAAGAGAACATAATACCGATGATCCAAAGAACTAAGAACAGGAGACGTCCATAAGTCGCTATGAATAATATCAAATGACATTAAAGTATGAGAATTTGAGTCTACAAATGACAACCTAACAATTTTCCCTAAAGAACAAGACTGACAATTTGGAGTACTACGCATACCTTACATGAAATAAATTATTTTTATCTAATGACGACAAAATAGATGAGCCCAGATGACCAAGACGAGCATGCCACACGGAAAGAGAAAGGGCTGCAAATGCGGATGGCAAGGCTTGACTCGATGGATCGGAACTGAGTGTGATAGGATAAAGATCTCTCCTACTATCACACCTCATGAGAGGACTCCCCGTCTTGAAATCCTTCACAAAGAAACCAAATGGATCAAATTCAATAGAAACAGAATTGTCAGTAGTGAATTTACGGACAAACACTAAGTGTTTAATCAATTTGGGGGCATGTATGGTGTTTTTCAAGATAAAAGGTGGATGAGAGGGAGACAAAGTTTTATGACCATAACCACGAATTGGAATAGAATTACCATTTCCAACAATTATGCCACGAGGGTTGCTCAAATTGGAATAAGACGAGAGCGTACCTGAATCGAATGTCTTCTGGGTAGTGGCACCGGTATCCATATACCAATTTGGGTCTGGAGGATTTAAACCAAGCGTGTGCATTGTGGCTTCGATGTCGGTAGACGTGGGTGCTGTTGTATGATGGACCTGTTGGGGCCGAGGCCCAAGAACCCCTGCTTACTGCCTCGGCCCAGAAGACTGACTGTAAGAGGGCCAAGTCGTGGTGGGCCTGGACTGCTGCTGGGCAGCCCACTGCCAGTGGGGCAAAAAATAGCTTGGCCCAAACTGTGACTGTGGGGGCCACTACCACTACATAAGGGCCCACTGTGGGGCCCAAAACTGTTGTTGTTGTTGCTGACCACCTCGAGGGCCACCACCGCCACCACTATTGTGCCGGTTGCCGCCGCGGTTCTTGCCATTATTTTTCTTATTTCCACCCTTTTTGCCGCCACCATTGTTGCGGTTTTAGCCCTAGTTGGTGGAATCGATAGGATAAACCATGGACTCAGTCATCATGACTACGGGACTAGCACCGATAGCCGCCCTTTTTGCCATGCCCGCTTCTTCGAGTGTAAGCATAGAACGAGCCTGATAAAATTGCGGAAGCGTATTGCTTTGCCGAAGAAGCGTGCCAACACTATTATAGGCCTCAGAGAGGCCGAAAACCATTTGGAGGACCAAACGATCATTCAAAACTGGTGTGCCAATGTTGCGGAGTTGGTCCGCCAATTCCTTTAATCTTTTACAATAAGTTGAAACATTAGGTAAATCTTCCATATTGACGTGGGAGAAATCTTGCTCAAGTGTAACAGCCCTAGAGTTTTGATTATCTTGGAATATATCATGTAATCTATCCCAAGTGGCCTGCGCCGTAGCATCAGGTTCAATAATCGTTTACAAAAGGTAAGTAGAAATTGTGGAATATATCCACTGAAGGACGGTGGCATCAAGAGTCGTCCACAACTTATGGTCATCCTTGCGTTTTGGCACCTCCGTATCCTCAGGAGCCGCAAGGATTATGTGATGGATGACTTGATGTGAGCGTGCGTGAATTTTGAACAGTTCGGCCCACGTCGCATATTGGACATTTTCTATTTCAAGAATAAGAGGGATGTTATTCTTGATGTTAGAAACTGTAAGGGCAGAATGAAATGTGTTCCGTGATGTAGACATATTGATAGAACAAAATGTGATTGAGGGATATGGAAGAAAATTTTGGGAGAAGGGGGATAACCGAGAGCAAGGGCCTCGGAAATTCAAGGGAGGTCGACGGAAAACGTAGGAGAATTTGGGAGAGGAGATTAACACCTAGACTTCTGATACCATGAAAGAAATAATCCCTTGATTATTTTCATTGATTGAATGAGTATATATACATTTACATATTTCCATAATAGGAGAATCATATTCCTATTCTACTCCTAATACCTTATTCTACTTGGATACTAATTATACAATTATGGTAAGTGTACACTACTAATTACATTACAACTTTACCTAAACTAGGATACTAAAATATACTACCTAACTATACACGATATACACGGTAGAAGGGAAAATCCGAGAATCCAATATACATAGGATATACACGTGTATATCGTGTATATCCTTTGTATATTTAACATATACATGAGCTATGCCAACTTCAGAAATTTTCAGGTGTGAAGTTAGATTCTATCAAGCTTTAGGCTATGACAACTCCAATTTTATATCTCATGTCTTATTTAAACTTTAGTTAAATTGAAGTTCAAATCAGATATACGAGTATGTACTTACGTTTTGTCAAACTAACTTTATAGTTTAAAGTGTTACGGAGGTTATTTATTTGTATTTTTCTTCAACAATCGCAGGTGGCATGCAACTTTTTCCTTGAGGTAATTAATGTACAATCCTTTTTTAATGATGGGTGGCGATAAAAACGTCTCTATATATCTAATAATATTTGATATTAGAAATAGATGATGTAAGACTCAATTCTGTATGCGACTTGACAAAATAGTAGTCGAGGACATACATAAATTAATCCTAACCAGAGGTTATACACAAAGTATACATAAATATTCTCACAGTCCACTTAATTTCGAAATATATACAATGGTGTTAAGAAATTTCATGTTATCAATGTAATTTAGCTGATTATAACATCTTGTTCACTATGTATTATAGATTATAGTATAATACTATGAGATTATAGCATTATAGATTATACTCTACTACTGCGAAATTTAGACTCTATGAATTTTTTTTCCTGTCACGCATCGCATTGGAGCGGGGTGGACGAAATGGAGACTTGCTTTCGGGGTACTGTGCGATAAGAATGTGTCGCCAAGGCTTAAAGGAAAGTTTTACAAAGTGGTGGCTAGCCTAGCATTGTTGTATGGTGTAGAGTGTTGGCCAGTCAAGAATGTCCACGTTCAGAAGATGAAGGTAGCGAATATGAGGATACTCAGATGGATGTGTGGGCATACGAGGAGAGATATGATTATGAACGAAGTTATACGGGACAATGTGAGAATGGCTTCAGTGGCGGACATGAGGGAAGTAAGACTGAGGTGGTTCGGACATGTGAAGAGGAGAGGCGAAGATGTGCCAGTAAGGAGGTGCGAGAGGTTGGTTGTAGTTAGAGTTAAGAGAGGTAGAGGTAGGCCGAATAGGTAGGTGTGGGGAGATGATTAGACAAGACATGACACAACTTCAGTTAACTGAGGACATGACCTTAGATATGAAGATATGAAGGTTTATGATTAGGGTAGAAGGCTAGTAGTATGTAGGTAGGTGTGGGGAGGGATGTCACGACCAAAACAGGAGGGCCATGACGGGCACCCAGACCTTACTTGTCGGGCACCACTAATCATGTATTTAACCTCTAACCATAATTTCTCATGGCCCACGAGGCTGCCACGAGTCCTGCTGACATATGAAAATGGTAAACTGGAAAGGAGCTATGAAAAATCCTACAACCAGAAGGATCCATCCTATATATATATATACATACCAAGACCGACAAGGCCACACACGACTACTATACACAGGACCAATGTCTACAAGCCACTAAAGAGTACGTAACATCATGAGGTCGGGACAGGGCCCCGTCATACCCCTATGCATATCAAAAATATCGTACCACGACTAGACTGCAACTCTGGAACAAATAGAGTGCTCCAATATCAGCTGAACCAGCAACCTACTAGTGCAGACCGTCACCCTATCTACCTGAGCGTGCGGGTATGAAACACAGCGTCCCCCGACAAAAGGGACGTCAGTACGAATAATGTACCGAGTATGTCAGACATGAAAAATAGCATAATAGAAACTTGGAAGTAACGTGAGACAAGAAATAACCAACCAGTAAAGAATGCCTTTGAGGGCCATAATATGCATGAGTATCATATCTGTGTAGAATGCCTTTGAGGGCCATAATATGCATAAGTATCATGTCTGTGTAGAATGACTCTGAGGGCGATAACATGCCTAATGTCATGCACAATGCAAATGCGGTCATTGATATACATATGCGTATACAAAGCCATCAAGCCTCTCTGAGCATCCCATCATATCATATCGGTCTCTATGTGCATAATCATCATCGTGTACATCTGTACCAGCTGCAGGTGGTGTGCGTATATAACGCCTTTCCTTCTCCCATACTCCATACATATATAATGCATACATATAGTAGAGTATATAACTCCTTTTGAAGTCAAGGTATGTACATGAATATAATGCATGAATGATATGATAATATGACACTATAAGTTTGTCGGAGTGATGTAATGTTGCTTCACCTCCGATTAATATTATAAATACTAACATCTTTCCCATATATCTCAATAGGAATTTAGGAACATATTTAGACATGCTTTGACAATATGATTGAATAACATGAACATTCTTAACTACTAAGAGTAGAATCATTTATGGGACAATATTACATTTACATTTCATACTTAGAACAAGTCAAAAAGAAGAAATGATTCGTCTTAACATACCTTAGCCATTTTGTGTCCACAATCCAACTAAAGCAACCCGTGATGCACCCCAATCTTATTTTTTAAGAAACCCTCTTCTTCCACCTCACTTCACTACGAAGAAATCTTTACTCCGCTTAAAAAGAAACATGTTGCTACTTTTTATGATAATTCACGTTGCTGCTCCATTATTACTTATTGCGTATGAATTAATCCCAAAAGAGAAGGCTACGTATTGCTTCATATTGTGGAAAACGTTGCTGCATACGTTGTAATTACTTAAGGACAAGTAACTATGTTGCTGCCTACGTTGTAATTGCTTAAGCACAAGAACTAAGCACTTTGTTGATATTGAAAAGTGGAAAAGAAGTGAACTAAGTTGCTGCACTCTCCATTACTTCGCCCAACATATCTATCAATTTAAAGCATGGGTGGATAGTGGGTCCCACTCTAATTATTCACTTTGTTGCTTACCATATAATTTATGTCCCAAAACGTGTCCATCAACCAGATCTTATACCTAACATTAGTCATATGCCACTTTATTATGCAAGCTCCACGTGGAATAATAATTCCTAATACTTATCCACCTTATTCCTTAATTACATCACTTAATCCCTTTATATCCCCGCGTAACCTCTTCAACATTGATAAGAATCTTCTATAACTTCATGAATAACCTCAATCTCATTGAACTTATGTGTGTTTACCCCGATGTACCCTATAACTTAAGTACGGGGTGTTACAAGAGAGGGGCGAGCATTCCCCATCTCTTCATTTCCTTTTAATAGTAGTTGTCAGATATCACATTGTTTTATTTCCTTGATGGCTATTAATGTATGTTTTCACCTTTATTTTATGTCTTGTTATTTGATTTCTCCTTTCATATATTTTTGCCACATGAACTTTTCTTCTGAGCCGAGGGTCTACTGAAAACAACCTCTCTACCTCACAAAGGTAGAGGTAATGTCTGCGTACATCCTACCCTCCCCAGACCCCACCTTGTGAGACCAAATTGGGTTTGTTGTTGTTATGAAAATTTTTTCCTAGAATATACGAACTTTAGTATCATGATGAAACCATCTTGTAAACAAGTATAAAAACAATTAGAGCACTATTACTTTTATTTATTTATATGTCTTTTCAACATATAATTATGGAGGTGTATGAAATTCGTATAACCCCGGCAAGATGATATCGCGTAGACATTGTAAACCAAAATATTGATATAAATGAAAGTTTTTTCTATAAATCTAAGATTGAAATATTGTGTAATCTGATAACAAAATTGCATGGTAAAAGTTCTAAAATATTTTTTTTCATATTAAGATAGTAATTATAAATGCAAATAGGAACCTAATTAATTTGTCTTCTAAAATAGCTAGGCATCTCCTCTTTGCCGATGTTGTATGATGAATGATAAAAAAAGTAAAGCAGTGCAACACGTTCCATATTTGTCTGAAATTGATTGTTCATCTGTAAAGATTAATTAAGTTATTAGAATTTACAATATATTTGACAAGAGACCTATCAATTATTAAAAAAATTATTTCCAAAATTACTCAAGCTTAAACTTCAAATGTAATACTAGCATAGAATGAAATTAATGATTTCGTCATCTTCCAATGTGGTTAATCACCGGCATATTATTTTTAAATTCTTCTTGTTATTCATGCACCAATTTGGGCAAAACGTGAATTTTTGTAGTGGCTTCATTAAAATGAAATATATAAAAGAATGACACATTTTTGTTCTCCAAACCATATATAATCTCTCATAGTTTGTTTCATCAATATTTTGCGATTGAGCACAAACCTAAAATCTATACGTTGTAGTAGAAGCTTTAATATTATACGTATAGCGTGAATTGCTAACACATTTATGTATAGTAAAAGTTAAGTTGACTTACTAACTAAGACATATTAACCTGACATATTTATTTGCAAATTGTCAAACACGAGTTGAGATATATTTCTCATGAATTTATCTTGAATCGGGATCTTTTGACTCAATTATTTCAATTTGTCGAGAGCGCAACCCTATTTTTTACTTACTCAAACAATTTCATTGTCGTCTACCAAAATGATCGAAAATATTTCAAAACACGACCTACAAAAGGTCACACTCTTGATGTTGATATAGCTAGAGATGGGTATTGTCTCAACTTAGAGCAACAATTGCAATTGCCAACAAAAGTCAACAGAGAAGAGGTCATCCAAACAATGAAGGATCTTCCACTAGACAAGGCACCAAGAGTAGATGGATTCCCAGCTGAATTTTTCAAATCATTCTAGTATCTGATCGGGGAGGATGTGATAAAGGTTGTACTATAGTTTTTTGAAAATGACAGAATTAACTGTACCACTATAACACTGATACCAAAAGTCAAAAATCCTTCTTATGTTAAAGAGTATATACCACTCGCATGTTGTACCACAACATACAAGCTGATTTCAAAGGTCACTACCGCTAGGCTAAAGTTCGTGGTAGATCACATAGTTGGGCCACCTCAATCAACATTTATAGAAGGGAGAAGTATTTGGGACAATGTTATAGTAGCACATGAGCTTATAAAAGGATACACTCATAAAGGAGTCTCTCCAAGGTGCATGGTAAAGGTTGATATAAGGAAGATCTATGACTCTGTGGAATGGTGCTTTCTCAAAATGGTGCTGCATGAGTTTGGCTTTCTTGTAAAATTTGTGAACTTGGTAATAGAGTGTGTCACAACAATGCAATATTCTCTTTTGCTAAATCGGGGGCTGACACCAAGGTTTCAGACAAAGAAAGAACTAAGGCAAGGTGATCCCATGTCACTTTATCTTTTTGTTCTTGCTATGAAATATTTGAACAGATCCTTAAAATAATAGAGGAACATTCCCAACTTCAACTACCAACTTAGGTGTGAGAGAGGTTACAACTTGTACACATATATTTTGTTGATGACTTGTTAATGTGTTGCAGGGCTGATAAACTATCTATCACAACTGATGGTTAAGGTTTTTACTCATTTCTCTGAGGTGTCTGGACTATATGCTAACCTTGACAAAAACTCTATTTACATGGTAGGAGTCACACCAGAAGTTAAGGAAAAAATCATTAAGGAAATGCAATTCACAGTAGGAGAACTGTCTTTCAAGTACTTGGGAATGCCTTTGTCATCAAAGAAATTGAGTATCCCACAATGCATACCATTAGTTGAGAAGATGGCATCTATAGTGAAGTGTTGGTCTACCAAGTTTCTATTATATAGTAATAGATTACAATTGATCAAGAGTGTCCTGTTTGAGATGCAGACACACTAGCTCAAGTAGTATTCCTACTCCCTAAGAAGATCACCCAACTTATGACCAGTGTGTGCATAACTTTTCTCGGGACTGGAAGTGCAGATACATCAAAGAGGGCATTGATTGCCTGGAAGAAATTATGCTCGCCTAAGTCAGTGAGAGGATTAAATACTATAGATGTATATGATTGGAATAAGGCTGCTATATGTAAATTTATTTGGGCTAGCTATAACTACAAAGAAAGATACCCTATGAATTCAATGGGTGCATAGCTATTACATCAAGAATAAGGACATGAATGAAATGATTACACCCAATCAAGCAAGCTGAGTACTTGTTAGGAAAATATTTGATGCAAGGAAATGGTTCAACTCAGGAGATATTCATACGACACTGCAAATCCAATGTTCTAAGGGGAAATTTAGCATTAAGAAAGCATATCAGAGATGTATTCCACAATTCCCCAAAGTAAGTTGGAAGGGGATAACACCGGGAGTTGGCACACTACCAAGACATCAGTTTATAACATGACTTGCTATCCAGAAGATATTAGCAACTGTTGATAGGCTTGAAAAATAGGAGATCAGAGTGAGCAAAGATTGTCAAACACTGGAGAACCTATGATTTGAGTGCAACTATGCAAAACATATATATGGTGCTTTGTTGAACTGGATAGGAGCAGCAAGACCAATCACAACATGGGATATTGAGGTGAAATGGCTGGAGAGGCAAGTAAAGCACAATAGAGTTAAAGCAGATATACTAAAATTCCTTTTCTCAGTAATAATTTATCATGTCTAGAATGAGAGGAACACAAGACAATTTCAAGGGATCCAACAAGAGAGCATAAGAAGATTGAAGGAAATTGTTATCCAATTACATGTTTGAGGCAATCACGAGAAGAAATGGAAACAAATCCTAGAAAGTTTGAATCATTATCCTACTTAGAAGTTTTGTTTTGTAGATAAGTACTTCGTTGATTTTTAGTAGAGATAGAAGTTTTGATAGTTTGAGGACTGATTCCGTAGTACAAACAGAACCATCAGATTGTATAACTTCACTTTTGGTTTGAAATAAAAGTTTAATTTTTTTACCAAAAAAAGGTCAAACTCTTTTTTATCTTTAAAGATAGAGTGTTCTAACTATCCAACCGCTATTCCATCTTCATCAATAGTCATTGAGCACGCTTTGAATAATCCTCCTTTTCCACTTAAGATATGCTAGTAACATGCTTAACACATGTAAGTTAGACGAAAAGCAATATTTTTAGTGGTGGAGGGAGAGTAACACGTAAGAACCTGACTTTGGGAAGACAACATTAGTCAGAAACAACCCAATTCTCTCCCTTGGTCCAGATATACCCCGTTTCACACAAAAAAATTGAATAGTAAAAATTTTAGAGCAAAAGGTGCAGTTATATCCTTTTTTAAAGGAAAATACTAACATAATGGAAAAGAACGATCTTATCTATATAATTCATCCGTTTCAATTTATGTGACATCATTTGACTTGACACGGAATTTAAGAAAAAAAAAAGACTTTTGAAATGTGTGGTCCAAAACAAGTCTTATATAAATGTGTGATTGTAAATAATATCATAAAATTAAATTATTTTTAAATATAGAAAAGGGCAACTCTCTTTGGACAGACCAAAAAGCAAATGGTGACATATAATTGGGAGATAGGGAATATTTTTTCTTATTTCATTAAACGACGGACTTTATGCAAGCCGCCACTCAAACTGTAACCGCAATGCATTAACATTGCTTCTTAAGAGCAACACATTTATCAATTTCGCTATAATGGCATGTCTTATGTTAGTATTACTTCGACATTTCCTTTTTACTTTCTTTGTTTTTCAACGAAACTTGTTCGCGCTTTGCGCGATTATGAAAAAAAATATCAATAGCAAAATACTTAATCTTCTAAAAATTCCAGTCCAGATAAAAGAATAAACTTCATGTATGTAGATTAAAAGATTGATTTCATATTTAAACTAAATCACAAATACAAATCATTTTTCCTGTGCCCTCATTGTTTTTATCCTTATAGAATGAATAAACATGTGTAACTTCAACAGTCCTGAGTCACCACACAAGTGTTACACCAAATTAATCAATGAATACATGACGAACGTTTGATATACACTCCTACCAGCTATCACTTAGCGATTATTAGTCAATATATATTCACACCATTAAATCACTTTATTGTGATAAGTTGCATAGACTTTGTGCAAGTTATTGATGCATATAATATGAATGTTGAAAACATACTATCACTCATGGAAATTCAAACTACAAAGTATCAGGAGAATAAATAAGGGAAAAAAAAGGAGCAAGAGATCATTATTGTTATTTTTAAGGTTTTGAGGATATATAATGGTCATGGTGTGGTAGTCATGAAATTCATATTTGTTAGTGAAATGTGAAAAATTATAACACAAAGTAAAAATACCTACAGTACACCACAAATTTGTCACTGATTCTATATCATTCCAATTTTACTTGCTTGATACACCAAGAACTCGACAATTGAAAACAAATAGTTCTTGCTATTTTGAAAAAGAAAAATTTTCTTCTTTCATTCATATGTACTAAAAAGAGACATAAATTAAATATTACATATTCAAAGCTAGATTTTCTTTCGCTCGTCTAAAATCTCCAGCTTGTGGTTGTCTGGTTGCTTCCTCCATTGTTATTGGACTTTGCATGTGTACGGATTCCCCCCTGTAGATGGTAGTATTCCATTCAGCATTATTTGAGTTATGGTCTGAATATTGATACTTTCGAAAGTGTTTTCCTCTTTTAATGAAGCAATATAAATGTAGATAAATATACATTTATTGATAGCATAATTTTAATTTTCATCAAATGTTATGAGGGAAATATAAGAGAAAAAGGTCAAAAAATTGACCAAAAAAAATAACAATGGAAGTCATAAAGGTCTACTTTTAGATCGGGTCAAGCCTTTAGGTTGTTTAAGTAGGTTTGGGCTAAGGTCGTTGCGCTTCTGCCACCTCTTGGCAAAGTAAGCTGATGGGCAAGCCTCCTCCTATCGCAATGGTGTGGGGGCGTCAGAGGCTGTTACCCCATGGCCAACTCGAAGGGGCTGAAGTTTGACGCAATGCTTTTTAGTTGTTAAGTTATAGCAGGACTGAACAACATCCAACAATTCTAGAAGGGCGCCACACTTTAATATATACATATTGATTTTCAAGTTTTAATTAAAGGTATACATTTTATTTTTTTCCTAATAGCAATAAAGCTATATTAGAAAAACTAAGGGGTAAACTTGTCAATTACACCGCGAAACGACTATTGTTCCTTTCGTAGACAAGTTTTGAAGAGGTTACATGCGTCAGCATCTTTATATATTGACCGTTGATCTGACCTTTCATCCAACGGCACACAATGTCGATCCGCGTGATTCTCTCTCATTGGCTGTGCCTAAAACCCCTGTGGGCTATAAAATACCAAAACCCAATTGCTTTACACACACAGAGCGAAAGAGCAATTCAGTTCTTCTACTTCACTTGTTGTTTTACAGTGATATAAGATCAATGGCAGGTAGAGGAAAAACCCTAGGTTCTGGTGCAGCAAAGAAGGCTACATCCCGTAGTAGCAAAGCGGGTCTCCAATTCCCCGTTGGTCGTATCGCCCGTTTCCTCAAAGCTGGCAAATACGCTGAGCGGGTCGGAGCCGGAGCTCCGGTTTACCTTGCTGCCGTCCTCGAGTACCTTGCAGCTGAGGTCAAACTTCCTTACCTCTTTTTTAAAATCTCAAATTTTTAGGGTTTCTAGGGTTTGTGATTACTCAATTTTACATAGCATTAGCTTTTATGGACTTTGGGGGCAGATAATACTTACCTGGTTTAGCCTATTTTTTCCTTAATTACCCGATTTAGCCCAGTTTTCCTTAAACACCACTCAAACATAGGGGTTTCTAGGGTTTTATTATTACTGAAAATTGGTTGTTCTAGTGTAAAACTGAAATTAAGGCTATGTCGGTGTAATTTATTATATTGTGTTGTATATTTTTTTTGTTAAAATTTCATTTTTGTATAGGTACTTGAATTGGCTGGAAATGCGGCTAGGGATAACAAGAAGACGAGGATTGTTCCAAGGCATATTCAATTGGCTGTGAGGAACGATGAGGAGCTTAGCAAGCTACTTGGTGATGTTACGATTGCTAATGGTGGTGTTATGCCCAACATTCACAACCTTTTGCTGCCTAAGAAAGCCAGTAGCTCCTCGAAACCTGCCGCTGATGAGGATTAGATGGCTGATCTAGAGAGAACTTAGGTTGTGAAATTAAGTAGTGCCCACATCCCTTAAACCCTTAGTGTTCTTTTCGTTAGTTCTTGTAGCTGTTAAGAGTCTTTGTTAGTGTGAATACAAAGCAATGAATGAATGAAACACCATTTCAGTATCTCCTTGTATTGATAGAAACCTTTTTTAGCGAAAAATTTAGCCAATGAAGATGTTCTTTATATACAAACTTTGATTGTTGTTCCTGTTTCTTTGAAGTGTATTAAACTGGACTTGAAATTATTTGCACTGCTGTTTCTTGATTTTCCTCTTGATTTTTGGGTGAGCCGAATGTTTTGTTATGGTTGTTTTGATACTTGAATTGATAGAAACCATTGTTATTGAAAAATGTTGCCATTGAAGATGTTCTTATATATAAACTTCGATTGTTGTTCCTCTTTTCTTTTTAAGTAAGGAAGATTGGATTTGAAATTAATTGCACCGTTTCTTGGATTCGAGTGAGCCGAATGTTTTGTTATGGTTTTTATATGAGGCTGTCGTATGTTTTTTCAAAGCACATACAGCTTCCCTGGTGCTCATTGGTTATGTCAATTTGAGGTTTTTATTTGTGAAGTAATCAAAGACAGCTTGTGTACCTTTGAGCCCTTTGGTGTAAAACAAAATTGGTAAGGATTTTTGTGAAGGGAAAATAAGTACTCCCTCTGTTCCAATTTATGTGCATAGTTTGACTAGATACGGAGTTTAACAAAACTTGTGTGGTTGTAATCATTTTATCAAGGGTAAAAGGAAAAGTTTCAAGTTAAATTATATTTTAAAGAAGATTTTTGAAACTTGTGTGGTTGTAATCATTTTATCAAGGATAAAAGGAAAAGTTTCAAGTTAAATTATTTTTAAATATAAAAATGTATCATTTTTTTTTGGACGAACTAAAAAGAAAATTATATCATATAAATTGGGACAAAGGGAGTATAGGCTAGAAGAAAATGGTTATCCATGTCTACTACTACCTTAACTCTATATTAGGTATGTATATCCTTGTAATTGAGTTGGGTGATTTGCTGTTGTCTTGTGTAACACTTGAAAGATGAAATCTGAAAGATCTGTTTTTGATCATGTTTCTCATTAATAATTCATTTACATATCTAATACCTGATGATTGAAACGATCGACATCATTTCTTGATTGGGAAATGATGATCATGTCAAGCCTGCTGAACATGGGACAGGTAATGGTGTATATGCCCTATTAGAATCATTTCATTCGTGCAAGGTTAATGAGATCTGACATTTACGTGGCTTGGAATCATTCATTTCTGAGATGTTCATTTCCCAATGTGTATAGTTGTTATAGTTTCTTCCTCTCTAGTGTTCTTTTTTGGCTTGTTGTAGCCTTTTGTCTTTTGTTATTACTGTATTTGCTTATTTTTCCAGGTTGTAGTTTGATCCTATGTTGGTAATCCTGAATACTGATTAATACCGACTTTTTGTTGACATGTACTTCAGTGTATTTGTCTTTCCATATTACTTTCACTAGTTAGTTGAATAATTTGTGTTGATGCGTAAGCTGATTGTGTTCAACCTATAATGTTTTGTCAGAGTGACGTGCATGAGTTTACATAGGAGTCACTTTAGTTTTTGAGGTCATAGATCCTTTGGATGATCAGATTCAATTTTCCTTCTTTGCTATTGTGACATGCATCTGATCTTAACACACTTTATTAGACATGTATTTATTATATCAGGTTGGACTCGTGAGTCGTGACCGTTGTTTTACATTAGGTTTACATGGTTAAGCAATTACTTATTTACCTGTTTATTCTTTTTAGTTTCAGAGAAACTGTCCGCATTCCTTGTTGAGAGTTGGTGTATGGGAGCATATCTGTCTTTCTGCATATAACAGACGGTCCTTTTTGATTCCATCTTCATGAAGGGTCCTGTTACTGTTTATGAATCTTTACTGAAAAGACAAATTAAGGAACATCTGAATCTGTTGTGAGAAGTCAGATAGGTTAATCCCACTTAAATGAGATTGCAGTTAGAATTAGCAAAATTTGAAGGTTGAGGAATCTCTCATAAGAGCTTAGATTCTAATTTCTCCATGTTACGTACCTCCTATCTTAGTTGAACTTTTAAGTGGATTTTTAGAAGGGTTAAGCCCCTTCCATGTCTGAGGAACTACTCTCACATTTCCAGGACTGCTATTCTCAATCTTCACTCTGTAAGTCTCGTCTCGTGTATCAAGTTCTGCTATTTCTTTTATCATTTCCTTTTTCCTTGGACTTTCAGTTGCTGGTATGAATTTTACCTTTTCCTGAGAACTTGAGGAAAGGACACATTGATGAGGAGCTTTAATTTATTTGAAATCTTCTTCTCTTTATTTTATTTTTTGGTTTCTCTTATAAGCTCTTATTAAAGCTTGTTGTTTTCAGTTATTTTAGTTTTCTTTTTACCTCTTCAATTAGTTGGTGAACTTATGAACTCTTCTCTTTCTTGACATGTGCAACTCCATCATGAACCTGTTTGGATTGGCTTATTATAGTCCTGCCCAGTTGTGATGCCGTGACATATAAAGAATCTTCTTTATTGTGCATCGTATATGGTAGACTATCAACTCCAGCTTGGTTTATGTGTATGAACACAACCAACGACTGCAGATGCCAGTTTAGCCATTTGAAGCTTAATAGTTTAACCAGTTTCTTCTTAAGATCCTTACCATGATGATATAGCGTAATACTTGTGATTGGTCTTGGTGATAGATAAGCACTATGAATGATGTGATAGCAATCAAAGAGAACGAAAACCAGTGTTGCATATGTCTCTAGTTTTATCTTTGTAAGAAGTTTTACCAAAGTTTAGTAGTTTCTTCCTTGGAAAGGGATGGAAATATCCAGCATACTACATAGGAATAATATCTTTTAACTTTTGTCTTTCGCCTACCTTGTTGTATATATGACCTTATTTTCTCTCAAGTATAGCGCCTACTGAATTCGTGAGACTTCCTGTGTCGACGGATGCTGTGTACAAAAGGTAAAATATCAGGTACATTTACATTTAAGTATTAACTGCTGGTGTTTTTCTTTTTTCTTTTTGGCTTACTGATGTCGTAGCACTTTCTTAGTGTTCTTTAATACAATTATTACCTTAAAAAAAGTCATTAACTGCTGGTGTTTTCTCCATTAAGATCCCATTTCTTGAAGTTAGACTAAGGTATCCAGTTGAAAATATGTTGAAAATATGTAAGTGTGTAGTCTTTGAGGTAAGTCTCATCTCTGTTTGATTAAATAGACTAAGCAAAGATTCAAGAAGGGTGCTGAGATTTTATATGGTTAGTGGAACTCGGTGGTGTTATGTTTGTAGGAAATCAATTCCTTGCCTTTATTTCCTTCCAAAGTATATAATATATACAACTCTATACAATCAATCTTGGCTATCTCTAATGATATCCTAATTAATATAATTAATATAGTCATCCTAAATCTATAATCTAATTACAACATAATTGATGTGATGAGATATGATGGGATAATGATGGAGATAATTAGGGATTGTGTTCCTAATTATCCTAATAGTCCCTCACAGTCTTAGTGGGAGATTCTCGTATGCTTAGACTGTCCCTGAAATCATCAAACAGTACGCGTGGAAGGCCTTTGATAAAGATGTCAGCAATTTGATACCGGGACGGTACATGTAGAACATGGACTTGTCCACGCGTAACCTTTTCTCGAACAAATAATATGTCAATTTCTATGTGTTTTGTGCGTTGATGTTGGACTGAATTACTTGATAAGTATATTGCACTCACATTATCACAATAGACTACATTTGCTTTTTCAATCGGACACTGGAGCTCTAATAGTAGATTACAGAGCCAACATGATTCAACAACCACATTGGCAACCCATCTGTATTCTGCTTCAGTGCTGGACCGAGAGATCATCGGCTATCGATTTGACGACCACGAAATGAGGTTGTCTCCCAAAAATACATAATAACCAGAGTTGGAAGCGTACATCTACCCCAATTAGCATCTGTATATGATGAGAGGCTTGAAATGGAGGACTTATACAAATGCAATCCAAAATGGAGAGTAACATACCACAGAATTTGCTTGAGAGCCCCCATATGTTCTTCTTTAGGATCATGCATATGTAAACATTCTTGCTGAACCGCATAGGAAATATCAGGTATCGTGAAAGTAAGATACTACAATATCTTATCTCAATCTCATTACATTGAAGATGTTTTGAGGAAATTTGATGTATTTGACAGTCCCCCTATGAAGTCACCAATGGATATGAATCATAGAATTGATAAGAATCGTGGTGCACCCGTATCCCAAGAGCGATATGCGCAGGTCATTAGTAGTTTAATGTACATTACAAACTGCACCCGACTCGATATCGCTTATCCAGTAAATAAGTTGGCTAGGTTTACTCGTAATCCTGAAAATGATCACTAGAAGACGTTAAATCGGATACTACAATATCTGAAATATTCGCAGACTTACGGATTACATTATTCAAGATATCCAGCCGTATTGAAAGGATACAGTGATGCAAATTGGATATCGGACATAAAGAACACCAAATCCACCAGTAGGTATATTTTCACAATTGGTAGTGGGGCTGTGTCTTGGAAGTCCTCTAAGCAAATATACATCGCCGATCCACGATGGAATCAGAATTTATTGCTTTAGATAAAGCAGGAGAAGAAGCAGAATGACTTCACAACTTCTTAGAGGATATCCCTTGTTGGGATAAACCCGTACCTTCGGTGATGATTCACTGTGACAGCCAATCGACTTTAGGAAGGGCACATAACAGTATGTACAACGACAAGAGACATATTCGTCGGAGAAACAAAACTGTTAGGTCGTTGATCACCACAGCTGTCATTTCCATTGATTACGTCAAATCAAAGGATAATATAGTGGATCCATTAACTAAAGGTCTACCCAAAGATCAAATATTCTGCATTTCCAGGGGAATGGACTTAAAACCCAAACAATAAGAATCTTTATGGTGATAACCCAAACTTACTGACTGGAGATCCCAAGAATTTGGTTCAACGGGACAACTAAACTGTAGAGGTTCAGTTTTAGCGCTTCACTTGAAGTAAGATCACTTCGGATTATTATTCTTTAAAGAAATATAATTTCAAAGTTGTTCCCGCGATAGACATTAAGTGTTACCTGTATAATGGATAAATGATAAATTTCTAAAATCTTTTAATGATTCCTAACACTTGCAAGTGGGGTATAGCAGGATACCTTATAGGAGATTACCTATTTAAGTGCGAAGACAGGCCGCTTCAAAAGTACGCATTTAAGAATTCAAGAAGTTGTCCATGGCCACAAAGGACAAAACTATAAGAAGAAATGAATAAGGGGAGATATTATGTTGATATCATTGTCTTGATTTACACTAAACACTGACGGTTCAAGACATCACGTTCACCGCGCAGTAAATAAATTCGATGGTAATCGACTAAGGAAGGTTCAAAGCCGAAAACTACCTTTCCTGATGCAATATCTTTCCGCTGAAAGATTGCTGAACTTTGGCACCATGTGTGCACCAAATCTCTTTCAAGAGGGGATTGTTGGAAATTTAACTATATGAGATTGAGTTTTTTCCGTCTTTAGTGACTTAAACACGTAGGCCCCGCATGTCGGAAATATCATTTCTTCGCACATGCCTAATCAACTAAATGAGTAGATGATATTAGTGCCAAATATCGTCAAATTTCGTTAAGAAATGAAATATATATTGGTACACAAAGTAAGGTGTTTGAGACATGAATAGGTGAATTGTTTGGCCAAATAACAAATCTCCCACATAGATAGAAGATGGAAGGATTGAGCACTATATAAACTCTAGTTTTGAGTAAGGGTTTGGGACCCCAAGGGGTAATCCATGTGTTAAGAAGAGGGAGGGCCTAAGTGAGCTTGGGTTCGGGGTTAAGCCTCACGCGCGCCGTCGCCCGCCCACCCGTCCGTCCGGGCTCGGGTTCGTGTCACGGGTTGTGGGTTGTCTTTTGGAATTTTTTGTTTGGTCCCTGAAATGTTTCTTATTTATATTTTGGTCCTGAAAGTTTCGTAGATAACCAAACGTTGCAACTAATCTGACTTCAACAATCAAAAACGCCTTCTTCTTCACTGGCTCAATTTGTTTCCTGATGTATCTGTTAGGCACCTTCTAAGAACTTACTTGGATCACTGTCTTATGTTGTTGGAATTGATGCTCAACTATCTTTCAATAATAAGCCCTTTCATATTGGAATCATTTGAACTTCTCACCCAGAATTTTCATCCATAGTGAGGTCCTTTTGTATTGATTATTGTTAAGAGTTCCACATCGGATATGGAATGTAAACATGGACTCCTTATATTGAGTTGGGCAATCCTCACCCTACAAGTTAGCTTTTAGGGTTGAGTTAGGCCCAAGATTCATTCTTTACATGGTATCAGAGCCAGACTCATTTCAATTCTTTGTTCACCGATGTTGGGCCCCCAAATTATATTATTCACGCTCCAGTTATCAATGTCTGAGCGTGCAGGGGAGTGTTAAGAGTCTCAAATCGGATATGGAATTGGAACATGAACTCCTTATATGTACTTGGACAATCCTCACCCTACAAGCGACTCAACTATTAGTATTTCACTCATAAAGTCACTCAACTTTGTTTTTAACCAGAAAATCACTCAACTATGAGTGTTTTACTCATAAAGTCACTCAATTTTGGTGTTTTACTCAGAAAGTCATTCAACTTTTGGTGTTTCACTCAGAAAGTCATTCAACTTTTGGTGTTTCACTCAGAAAGTCACTCAACTTTTGGTGTTTCACTCAGAAAGTCACTCAACCTATTTAAGTGATTTTTTAATTACATTTTGGTGATTTTTATTTAATGTCAAATTATAAAAAATAAACAAGTGTCCGTTTTAACCATTTCATTGACCGCCCATTTGATCCGACCCACTAAAAATATATTGACCTACATTTTATTAAGTGAGACAACATTTTTATTTACGGGAAAGTTTAGGTTTTCGTTTTAAAAAATAGTTTTAGTTTATTCAGTTGCATGTATCCAGCTACTTTCTTGTGTTTAAAGGGGTAATTACTATTTTGCATTTTTTAAAAAAAAAGTTAGATTACTCAAATGTATTGTGGACCATCTAGAACATACTCCTTCCGTCCCAATTTGTTTGATACTTTCGCTTTCTGGGATTCAAACGAATTGTTCTTTGACCGTAATTTTTTCATGTCTTTTAAATATTTTAAACAATTAATCATGATGACTTATATTACTATACGTTGTTTCCGAATATGTAAATTTTATTTCAAAAAATTTAAAGATTCTATGTTCAAACACACAATCAAAATTAAGAAGTTTGATCTCGAAAAGCGAAAAGTGTCAAAATAAAAACGTTGTCTCACTTAATAAAATGTAGGTCAATATATTTTTAGTGGGTCGGGTCAAATGAGCGCGTCAATAAAATGGTAAAACGGATACTTGTTTATTTTTTTATAACTTTGACTTTAAATAAAAGCCATCAAAATTTAATTAAAAATTCACTTAAATAGGTTGAGTGATTTTCGGAGTGAAACGCCAAAAGTTGAGTGACTTTCTAGTTAGAAACCAAAATTGAGTGACTTTTTGAGTAAAACACTCATAGTTGATGACTTTCTGAATAAAACACTCATAATTGAGTAACTTTCTAGTTAAAAAATAAAATTAAGTGACTTTCTGAGTGAAACAGTCATAGTTGAGATTTGAGATATTATCTTGATTATGATAATATGCTTCTTCCAGCCGTTCAATGCTTTCAACTTAATATTACTGAATGGAACACGTCTTTTTTCGGTAATATTTTCTTAAAATAAGGAATTTGCTTAACCGCATGGCAGAAATTCAAAGTTCTCACATCAACCCCACAAGTATTTCTTACAAAATCTTGAACATGACTTGCTTCTAGATTATAATTATGTGCTTCGTATGGAAGAAGAATTTTGGAAGTTAAAATCTCCCATCCGTTGGCTTAATGAAGGGGATGCCAATACTAAAATTTTCCATCTTTCAACTCTTCATAGGAGGAGTCAAAATAGAATTATTTGTCTTAAAGATTCTGTTGAAAACTGGTATTTTGGGAAATCTGAATTTGAGTCTCATATTATGCACTATTATACTTCGCTTTGCTCTTCAGATCTCTCTCTTTCTAACTTGAGGCATCTATCAGCTCCTTCTCATTTTATTCATAACTAGAGGTGGCCAGTGGGCCGGGCCTGGCGGGGTCGGGTCGGGTCGGCGGGACGGCTAAGGGTCGTGAGTCGGCGGGACTTGCTCAGCCCCGTCCGATCGATCCCGCCGAATCGAGGTCGAAGGGGTCGGGATCGAAGCGGAGTTCATGTGGTTTTCCTTTTTTTTTTTTAAATAACATATGTAAAAATTCAATAAACAAGACAAGATAGTGTAATAAAAGCATCAAAGTTGTTTTTGTGCCTCTTATATTATTTAATAGACATATGATTTTTTGTAATACAAATACAATTGTCTAAAATCTAAATTGCAACTTTGTGGTGTTGTCCAAAAGTTGCAAATTACATAATAAAATTGCAATTAAAAAATTACATTCTCAAAAACTGCTCTAATTGCTTGATGATTTCTGTGGTTCTTACTGGGAATTGCTATTTGTTGGTCAAATTGATCCACGTCGCTTCCACCACCTTCGGATAAGATTCGTTGTAGTTTTCGCCTTCTTCTTCGTTGATCTCTGGTTGTGCACCTTCTCCGCTCCGCTCGTATCCAATCTCCGAATAATAATCGCAATTTCCAAAATGCCGCTCGGCTAATGAGTGTCCTGTGGGTCTCCTATTTGATATCCGGCCCGAGAAAAGCGCTGACGCAAATGATTGATGGCGCTTGAATGTTCAAAACATCTCAGCCATCAATGAAAGTGTCGGAAAGGTCTTCTTATCCCCCCTCAAGATTTAGACAAGTCTTCATGTCCATCTTCATTGATAACTTCTTACCTGCGGTACAAACCCCTGAAAACAAAAAATATTCAACTCGCTAATTTGGTTAGTAGTAGAGTACGTCCGCACATTTTATTTACAGGCTTTCAATACCAGTGCAGAAACATCATGTCTTTTGTGAGGTTGTGTTGAAGATGAAGAAGATGGTATGGAAGCTAGTAAGTTACTAGCATTTTCTTGTTGATAAAATCTATATTTTTTTTGCATTGGTGTTCTACGCTAGACAACACTTTTTCTTTAGTTTGTTCAATAGGTGGTGGGTGATTTAGATTTTTGTGACTTGGAGGTGGTAGTACTTCTATACAATCGTAAATAGTTTCAATTAGTGATTTAGTACCGTCTATTTTAATAGCCTGGATTTAACAACCAATAATATAAATAGTGGGAATAGGAATAAAATATTTTTTATTTTGACAAACATTTTTTAGTAGTCATGCCATATAAAATTTGGTTTCCATATATTCACTAAGTAATAAACATATTAGAGTTATATAAAACAACATAGTTGAAATAGTAGGATAATATATACCGGAAAATTCTTTTGTTGCTTGAAAAAAATTCTCTAAAAATACAATAAGTTCGGAAATTTTTACCCAATCACTATCTACAATCATATCAGCTGGATTTTGATTATGAGAGTTAAAAAATAAAGTTATAGGTTTTCTATAGTCATAAGCAACAAATAATTGTTCGTATAAAGAATTCCACCTAGTGGATACTTCTTGTGGAATTTTTCTATAAGATAGTCCACAATCGTGACAAGTTTTTTTATATTCTTTTCTACGTTGTACTTTATTACTTTTAAAAATAAAATTTATAGCAAATTGTAGTTTACTAAGAATGTCTTCAAAAAGTGATAGACCATCCTTTACAATTAAGTTATATATATGGCACGCACATTTTATATGAAAATGATCTGGAAAAGATGGAGTTAAACTATTTTTTAAAATTGTAATTGCGTAATTGTTAGAAGAAGCGTTATCTAATGTAATAGTCATAATTTTATCGGTTATTAAAGTAATAATGGCACACTTGATAAATATTATCTCGCAATAAAAGTATCGGTGTGCCTATCATCTATATATCTATACGCTAAGATCGCTTTTGCATAGACCATTTATAATCTATCCAATGACAAGTTACAGGTTAAATAATCATGGTCGTTAGTACTATGACCTATATCGACGTGTGATAGATACTTTGCCATTAAAATGATATAATGAATAACGTAAATATTGTTGATATTCATGCCTGAATTTAAATACATCTCTCTTAACAGTTGATCTAGGAAAATCAAGTAAAAGGTGATTATATATATCTCTAATGTAATGAATAAAACGAGGAGATGAAGAGAAATGAAAAGGCAAACCCTCCACAACAACTAATTTTGATATTGCTTCTCTATCTCTATGTTATTGTATTTAGGGCCTACAATTCTCCTGGCCATAGGTTAATTTGACTGCAGTGGGACTGACGTATGAGAACCTTGTCCCGATGGAGGGGCGGCGTTGCATCTGGTTTTGAAGCCTGGTATTGGGCATACCTAGCGGGACGAGCACTTACTCGTGTCTAATTAAACCCCGCCCCACCGTGACCTTTTCCGCTTTTAAATTTTAAAACATTTTTACAAAATTTACATATAGCTACTTGATTCTCTACGTCCCTATCAAAAAATGTCCATGCATCCGATTTTAATAGTCGTTTCCAGACCTCGTCTCATACTAGGGGAATAGGAGGTATTTAGGTTGAAGCGCACTAGTGGGTGTGTTGTCATCAACATTAGTGAGTGTATCATCTAGATCATCGCCTAAATTAAAGTCTTCTTGAGTTTTAAAAATAGCTCCTCGTCTAAATCTAATGGTATTGTAGGAAAATGTTGAGTATCAACAAAATCTTCAGTGTAGAAATAAGATGACTAGAAGAAGTACTTGCCTCTGGTTCCCCTACTAGAAGAAACACCTTACCCTTACCCTTAAACATACCTCTTAATCCTTCCATTTTAATTATGATAATAAATAATTAAAGATAATAAAATTAAGTGAGCTAAATAAAATAAACGACCAATAATAATTTAATGACTGAACGAATTAAACACGCTTAACGCCGACGTAATCGAGAGTTGAAAATTGAAACTTTGCTTTCGATGGAAGATCCTCAAGTTAGGTGCCAACTTCACCCCAATTTCCAAATGAATAAATAAAATTGAATATTTAGCAAACAATGTAGACTAGAGAGAGATATATTGAGAGATTAGATAGATAGTAGGAAGATTTGTGAGAAAGATGAAGAAAATGAGTTATTTATAGTTGAAAAATTCAAGTTAAAGTGTAAATATAATAACTTATGAGTTAAAAATAAATATTAAGGGGTAGGGGGGAGGGGGGTGGCCTAAAATGGCCGTTGCCCAACGGCCAAAATCTAAAATGGTCGTTGGTGCAACAGTTATATTTGCAAAGGGGAGCTCTCGGGCGGGGTCAGGCTTTGGGTCGGGAAGGGCTCGGGGCGAGGTCGGGGCGGGCGGGCCTGGGACGGACTCGGGTCTGGCGGGACGGGACAATGTTCGAGTCCTGCTACCGATTTTTTTTTACGCGGGGTCGGGCCGTCCCGGCCCACTGGCCAGCCCTATTCATAACCGCAACCACTCTTTACTTGAGGAACCTCTTTCCAATCTTGAATTAATGCCTGTTGTCAAATCTTTCAAATCTTGTAAAGCCTTGGGGCCTGATTTGACTTCACCTTTTTTTTGATATCCAGAGCTTTTCGGCTTACGACAGACTATTCTTGAAGATTGTAATCTCAGTCCCTCAGTACTACTATCAGTAAATCGCGTGATGTGCCTGAATGACCAGGGTTTGAGAATAGAGCAATTGATATCACCTACAAGGTCCTACACCAAAGAGAGCAAATTGCTCCCACCAGGGTTCGAACACACGCTGCAGGCCTCCAGGTGGATCTTAAGTTCCCTCCTTTGTCATCCAGCTATGCCCCGGGACACGACTTCATCCTTTTTTTCTACCAACATTGTTGGTTGACCATTGGTACACACTACCCTCCTCAGACTCCACTTATGGGATTATATTTCGAAATAGACCTGAATCGCAAGAGAAATTTCACTGGAAGCCTTGAAAGGAATTCAGTAATGAGACCAAAGCAAACCAAGATTTCTTGTTCATCAGATTTTGAATTATCTTGCTTTCCTTCACTATTCTCTCCATTCAATTTTTCCGTAGATAGCATTTTGGATATGATGATTCTTGGTGAAAATGTTAGAGGAAGAAGAGTTTTTACTTTCTTTGAATTGAATGGAAATGAGGAGATGGTTCTTTCTCTTACTAGATTTTTACTTATTCATATCACTAAAATGACTAAAATAATGTACTAAATCTCGGTTATCACCCAAAATAATTCACATTTATAGTATGTAATTATCTTTTTCGAAATGGGTTACTAATTTTTATGTACCGGAAGTCTAAATATTATTTATACTATTAGATTATTTTTAAATGTCAAGTTATGATTGGATTATAGTGAAGTCAGAATATAACTTAGTGATCAATGAAGTTGGACTGAGTCATAGTGAGACCAAATGTTCAAATGACGAGTGATTGTTTTCATCAATGAGAGCGTAGGTGGATATATAAAGTTTTTGGGTAGATTTATTAGTGAAAATATCAAGTATACAATGAATTAATTCAGGTACGAAAAGAAGATATTATGAGTTGGCAAACCAAATATAAACCTTACAAAACTTTACGAAGTTGTGATGTATGAAGCATTAGATTCATTATCGAGGCCGCCATAAAATTGTAGTTACTCCATAATTTTCTTTTGTTCTTTTTCATTTTATGTTGACATACAGTGTTGGAGACATTCTTTAAAAATATGAGAACATATCTCTATGCGGACAGACTAAACTCGTACCCTCCTGATAAAGTCATAAAAAATGTTTAGCAAAAACACTTCATATATATGTCATGATTATGTAATTAATGGTGGTATAGAAAACACGCCTTTATATCAGATTCACTTCTATATATCGGTTAGTCAAAGCATTTTTTTACACTATTAGATCACTTAGTAGATAATCATATTAAGTCTAACTAATCACCTTAAAATAAAAGCAAGCACACTATCATAAGAAAATTTCCTAATAAGTTAAATCCTATTGGAAATTTTATGGAAAATACTTAATCACGAACTATGTACAAAAGTTTTGAAAGCTTGAGCCTTGAGGCATATCCAAAAACATTATCCTTAAGGATGTTTCACCCGGTATAGGTGTATCCCAAGGATTCAATAAGCTCTTCTAGTATAAAATTATGAGTCATAATCTAACGAAGATTAACAAAAAGAGAATCCAGCACAAGAGAAGAACAATGGAAGAATTTGTCTCTCTCTGTCTTTTTATCAAAATGAAAAGCCAAGGAGAATTTATAAGAAGAAGAGAATTCAAGTCAGAATAGGATATTAAGGATGTAGAGGTTGGTTTCTGCGGTTATGAAAAGAATTAATAACTAATGAAGATGGTCTGTAATCATTGTTATATTCAAGAAACTTAAATGATGAAATAGGAATAAAGATTGATTAGAAATCATTTTTAATGACTATTTATATTGGACACTTATTCCTTTTGAGATAACCATAATTATTTAGTTTTTTCAACAAATCTTACAATAGATAAATTTGATTAGAAAGTGTACAAATTATTTACACGATTAACTAAATTCTCCATTAATATATATTGCGTAAAGCATGTGAAATAAGGAAAACTTGAAATTTGAGTTAAGTGTACATTGCCGAACAGATTATATAAGTTGTAGAAGAAAATATATATCAAACAAAAATGGCAAAGAGAAAGTTGAAATGAATTTATTGTTACCTCATCATGTTCCTATAAAAATAAAAATAAACTTATGCTTCTGTAATGTTCATACCAATGAGTCTGAAAATTAGTACTACAATTCAGTACTAAATATGTTCACACCATAATCTTTTTTTCATTGTACCCTTAATATCAATTGTCCTTGAAACTACATTTTGATTACATAATCTACAAATTACTCAAAATTGAAGAGTATACAACGTGATTATTGATTGAAGCACATAAATATAAAGTACACGTGATTTATTGAAAAGATATTAGAGTAAATTAGTCAAAAATCACTTCCTATTTATGATTTTTCTCCCTGTTTTAGTTGAAAGAGATGATTAATTAACATTCCTAACTGATTCTTTAAAGTTAAAGAGAAGACATCAAACTAATATGGACAAGAAAACAATTTCATATCAAGATAACCTAATTTCATGATCTCTATCTAATCCGACAATAACTTTCAGCTGAACTGAAAAATGCAAGCAAACTATTACACCAACTTCTAAATTAATCCATGTAATAACAAAATAGGTAACTTTAAACTGATGCTCCTATAGAAATTAATAATGCTGCTATGAAGACTTGGACCTTGAATATCTCAAGAATGGATCAATCATCATGTTGCATCTTGCTCTTCGTTTTCACCATTGTTAACTGGATAATAGTCACTGAAATCAATCCATAAACACGTAGACAAATCATAAAATTCGCGATAAACAGGGAGGATTGTTTCAGGCCGATAATACTCTCCAGCCCTTTCCCAAAGAGTTAAGAAATGTTGCCTTATCATTGAGATCCTAGTTGCTAGTGCATGTCCACGGAATTTCAAGTTTGGGATTAAATCCTCGATGTAATTAATCAGCTCATCGGTTATATAATATGGAAACAACCCATGATTAAAGTAGTAATGATACATTGACTTCAAAATTGCTAAATCTTGATCATAATCATACTCATTATCATACTCTTCTTTCAACTCATTTTCGGACGTTTCTCCAATTTCAAGATTGGAGAATTTAGGTGATGAAGTTGGAGATAATACTTCTTCTGCAGTTACCAATTTCAACTCGTAGAGTTCAGACATGGGACGTTTTCCTTTGCGTATTGCTGCTTTTCGTTCTTCTAATTCGAGCTCTAATCCATCATCTTGTTGATCACCATATTCGTTATTCTCTCCGTTCAGTTCTTCTGAATTTAACATTTTGGGTATGGTGATTGATCTGTGTGAAAATATTGGAGCTGATAAAGAAACAAAGAATGGATGAATCAAAGAAAGAATTTTTTCTTGTTCTGACTTGAACTGAAAGTGAAGAGATGTGTTATAGTAATTCAGTTTTAACGACCCCCTTTGGCCTAACCGCCACTTAAACGGAAATATTCCATTTAATTCCTGCTATTTCTCTATTCATACATCACATAGTACAATATACGGTAATATATTTGAGTTCTCGTCACAGAAAAAGAAAAGAGAAAAGAATTAGGTACATTTTAAAGAAAAGTCCTAATTATCTGTTGTAATTTTTTTTATAGTGATGAGGCTTAGTAGTCAAAGTTGTATGCTACCCAAAAAAGTTGAAGTAAATTGATCATGGAAGACAAATGGTGTACAAATCTTAACCTAGTACACTAAGCTCTAGTTATCACAGGGTTCGGGAAATTGGACCAGACAATATTGTGTCAATTGTAGACGATTTTACCTTACATTTTTACAAGAGAATGTTTTCACGATTTGAACACGTGACCTCATGATTATATGACAACAACTTTCAAAGTTATGCCAAAGCTCTCCCTTGATCAGTGGAGACACAAAATGTAATAGTAATTTGTTTTTCATATGGTTATGTCTTGATAGACATAGTTAAGTGATTTCTTCTCATATATTTAAATCTTATAGATATATATAATTACTGAATTAATTGAAAAGGTTAAAAATACTCAATGCGAGTTGGCAAACTAAAAAGCTAGAGTATATAAATTTGATGATCTTTTATTGCTTGATACTTTGTATTGCAATATTAATGTAAGTGCAAGTGGAGTAACCAGATGTCCAATTTTACCAAATGTAGATTTTCTGTTACTTCATGAGTTGTCGAACAAATGAATTTTAAATATTACAAAGACTTCCCTTTGGAGCTTGAATTTGGACCTCAACAATATTAAGCTGTCCTTGTATGGAATCTACATAAATGAAAATCAGTCACATTTTTACTCTATTGTAGTTTTAAGCATCATACTAGTTTTAAGTATTATATATACATGTTATGATTGCAAACATATTTTGATATCTTCTACAATTAAATTGTTAATAGTATAGGTTATTTACTTAAGGGTGGTATTGTAGTGGTAATCTCTATAAGCTAATCTTGGCAGCTTCATCGACATATACAAATTGGATAAAGCTATTTATCAAGAAAATTTACGTTCACAATGTCCAGAATTACTGTTCATGTTCATTATATCCTTGGACTAATTAAACTTTCACTTTTGCTGCTGCTACTTTATATTAGGACTCATAGTCAGTATAGTTGTAGGACTCATAGTCTATGTATTTGTACTGTATTAAGTTACCTACTTCCCTTACCAATATCCCGTTTGTATTTAATATATATATATATGAAGAGATACATAGATGGCACGAACTGCCTCATATCAATTCTCTATACATGGTATCAGACGTTCAGGGCAATCCAAAAACTATTCAATCGTCGTCTTTCTTTTCTGTTCTTCCCCGATAACATGACTTCCCAGCCGCTTGATCCCCTTCTTCAGATATCTCGCTTCCTTTTTCTACCGCAGATGTTGCTGTTGGAAATTTGCCTTTGGCGGGGAGATGCGTCCACCCATCTTTGATGAATTAAACACTAGTGTTCCGCATGTTGGAGACTGTCTCTTCGCACATGCATGATCTACGAAGTGAGTAGATGACCGTAGGGCCAAGAATCGTCAAATTTCGTTGAGAAATGAAAGAGATATTGGTCCACGAAGTAAGGTGTTTGAGGCATGGAAATATGGTGTGGGACAAATCTACCACATGGGTGGGAATAGGAAGAATTGCTCTCTATATAAGTCTCTAATATGGTAAAGGGTTTGGGACCTCAAGGGGTATCCTATGTGTTTAAAGGAGGGAGGACCTAGATGTGCTTGGGTTCAAGGCTAAGCCCACACGCGCGCCGCCGCCGCCCGCCCGTCCCGTCCGGTCTCGGGTCGTGGGTCGTGGGTCGTGGGCGGATTAACTCCTCCATTAACAGCCCATTACTTGGGCAGTTGAACAGCCTCATTCATGACCATAAATCAATATCTCTAATGCCATTAACATCCCTCACTTAATGGCCATTACAGCCTTGTTTGTGGCTGTTGGGCTGCCCTCCTCCATGCTATATATTGAGCTATTGTTGGCTCAATTCGTGACAGAGAAAAAACAGCAATGTAGACAGCATATACTGCACAAAACAGTCACGAAATACAGCACAAAACAACCAGAATATAGCAGAAAAACACACGAAAATACCACAAAAATAGTGACGAAATACAGTGTGATATACACAACAGAGACACACTATATACACAGAGACAAAAGAAAAGAGTAAACAGAAACTCTTCCTTCCTTTTCAATTTCTTCAGCAAGTCAATTCATATTTGTTTTATTCGCCACGCTCAACCTATTGACTTTGTAGCGTTGAGATTAAAGTGTTGTTTTATTTTAGGAGACTATTGCCCGCTAACGTAAAAGCATATATACGGGGCAATCTTGTCTTAAGGACAGAGGGCAATCACTCGACTCAACACACAATGTTGTAACCATCCAGATTTAGTTGTTTCTTGATTTCAGGTTATCAAGATTCAAGACACAACAAGCTTGCGGCAGTTTTGAAGATTGACCTATTTGTTCAACAAGATTCAATTTCTGAATATTGAATATTTGTTTATCCTTTCGAATACTTGTAATAGTTATTTACTTCTCGTACTGCTTTATAAAGTACAATAGTGTACCAATAGTTTCATCTACTCAATCTACATCTGCTATTTTATCGGGATCTTCTGCTTCATCCTTTTCAATTCTTCCTTTTCTTTCTTTACCTCATTCCTTTCCTGTTCACACTGTTGCGCCAAGCATTCTACCCAGGTATTCTATAGGCCAGATTGGCCTGACTTCGCTCCCACCTTACGCTGGAATAACAGAACCAACAATTCCATCTCCATTCCACTCCGTTGAGTCATTGGCTGCACCTAATGTCACTAATTTGGTCACAATCAAGCTCAATTTACTTGAAGATTATCTCACTTGGCGTACTCAATTCACCTCCTTGTTGATTTCTCATGAACTTCTTGGCTTTGTGGATAGCTCTACACCTCAACCAACTCAGTTTTTATGTAACGTCTCTGGTAACCAGCAAGTTAACCCACTCTATCATTCATGGGTTAGAGTTGATCAAAGTGTACGGTCTTGGCTGCTTGCGATACATCACGTGATATTTGGCTATCCTTACACAGATGTTTTATGGATGCAAGTCAGGACAAATCAATAGAACTTAAGCGACAACTTACTACCATGCGTAAATCCGATTCTATGATTATTGATGAGTATCTCCAAGAGGCTAAGAAAATAGCAGACTCCCTTGCGGCAATTAACTCTCCAGTTCCTTCTCAAGCTTTTATTGACCATGTCCTTCTTGGGATAGGAAGGGAGTATGACACACTGGTTGGTATCATTACTCACTTTCCTGACCAACTATCTCTTGAAGAACTTCGCACCAAACTTTTGCTTCATGAGCAACTGTTACAACGCTTCAAAGAGCTAGAATCTACTGTTTTGCATCAAGCCTTTGCTTCCCAGAATGTATTTTCTAATTTCTCTTCTATATTTGGTAGTCAGAAGTATCTCAAGGGGGTCATGGCAGAGGTCGGTCTTCTAGAGGTCGCGGTCGTAGAGGAAGAGGTCGAGGCTCATTCAGTTATCCGACGGGATCACAATGGGATGGGACGGGACAGGATCACGACATCCCGGCCCACTGGCCAGCCCTAGATTGAACAGATGGTAGGAGTATTAGTTTTAGCTTATTCAATTTCTTTGCATTTTTTCTTACTCAATATTAATGGAAAAAGATTATTTTCTGGAGGTTGTTATTTCTAAATAAACACACAATAGTACTCTTTCGGAAGAAACTTGGAAATTATTTGAGCATATTTCTCTAGTTTTTTCATTTCACTTTTTGTTTGAACAAAGAGAAATATAGTATCATTTGTAATTTGCTTAATTTAGTTGATAAGAAAAGAACGTTAGAGAGGAAAACAGATGTTTGGATCTTAAATTTGTTGTTAGTTTTGTCAACTTAACTTGTAATTATATAGTTCGTTGTTTTCATCTCTAATTGTAAGTTGTGTGTGTTTATGTATCCGAGTGTCATGTCTTCAATTTTTACACTCTTGTTCAAGAAGTTTGTTTGTCATCCTTACATATCTATCACCTCTTCTTAAAATTTTCTTCTCTTTTCAAAAAAAAAAAAATTCTTATCATTACAAATCTATCACCATGTCTTCTTAAGATTTTCTTCTATTTTCAAAAAAATTACCGCTCATCGTTACAAATCTATTACCTTTATGTCTTTTTAAGATCTTCTCTTTTCAAAAAATCTACCTCTCGTCATTACATGTCTATCACCTTTATAGCTTTCTTAAAAAAAAAATTCACTTCTCAAAAAATCACGGTAGCGCAGCAGAGTGAAGCAGCCGCGACATGAAATTCCTTATTTAGTTGGATCTGGCTGGTGCCACTTAAACAGTAGGTAGGCGGCGAATGTGTGACGTTTGGAGTTTTCGTCCGTGCACTTGTCCTAATGGAAGAATGAGGGATCTATTCCCCTGCGGATCTTGACCTCATCACTTGGTCCCCGATGGACAGGGATGAATTCAGTATAGCAACTCAGGTTCATTTGCGTTGCAAGTTTTCGCTGATTGGATACATCTTAGTCTAGGAAGCAAGCTTGATTTGAAAGTGTAGTTAGATGCGCTTTTGCGGTGAACATTTCTCGGTCACTGGGTTAAAGTTCGTGTGTATTTGATGAGATAATTTCCCAGAACAACAAAAAAAGGATAAGCGAAAAAACTAGACAATTTCTATTCTTTCTTCATTCCTGTAATATGAAACTCCCAAACCATTGATAATTTGAGCTTTTACAAGAAACTGAAAAAGTATACAACAACCCTTTTAAACACACACCCAATCCAGTAGAGAAGAGAAGAAATTGGGCAAAGAATAATCAAGGAAACTTTCCGGAAGATGAATCAAATAATTTTCTGTGGCGGAACATAAGCTATCTACATTTTCTTTCTTGTAAACACCATCAACAAACAATGCACAAGGCTACTTTCATTACAGCAAAGAATTATCAGCAAAATTGACATGAATAATTACAAAGAACAAAAAGAATGATCCTAGCTACTTTTTTAAGTACAAGTGGAGCTGCAAGAACGGACACATTGTTGTAGAGCCATGTAGCAGATCATCTCTGAAACCGTAGCTTTTGTCAGGTCTCTGCTCCATAAAGTTAGCCTACCTAGCAACGAGTCAATCTCTTCCGAATTTCTATATACCATGCCTGGGTTCTAAAATGAAAGAATATTTTATCCCATTTTCTTCGTTCACTCAGATCCCTAAGCAGTTATCAGACTCAAACGGGCTTAAATGGAGCGACATGGACAGTAAGGTTTCATATAGCCGACCCCAACTTGCGTGGGATTGAGGCATAGTTGTTGTTCAGATCCCTAAGCAAATCATAGCACGCAAACAAATAAATAAATTACTCTAGGTAGCAGATACATTAACCTCAACATCCTAGAATGTCTACTATAGAAAGGCAAAATCAAAGGCGAAGCCATCGTTTGAAGCTTATGGATTCGGGATTTTAGTCCTTTTAAGTTACTGGGTTCTGAATTAATAGATTGTACATATTCAATGGATTTCTTAAGACAAAAACAGGGTTTGGACCAAAGCTATTGGGTTCAGCCGAACTCGTAAGCTATACTCTAGTTCCGCCCCTGAAAATAGAAGAAAGCAGCAGGGAAACAAATAATAAGAGCTAGGTACCTTGTATCTGTTGAGAAAAATGTATTTACGGAGTGTCATCGTCTGAACTAGAATCATCAATTCGCCTGTCTGTGATAGCCGGAAAAAGCTTCTGACGCTGATCAGGTCGTGGTGAAGGGGTTGATTGATCAGGCCGTGGTGAAGAGGTGGATTGATCAGGTCGTGGTGAAGAGGTGGATTGATCAGGTCGTGATGAAGAGGTGGATTGATCAGGTTGTGGTGAAAGGGTGGATTCTGAAGTTGTAACAGTTACATTTTCTTTCCTTGGTGTGCTATTTAGCTTTCTAGGAGCATTTTTCACCTCTCTGCATACCTTATCCAAAATAACCAGAAAATCCCTAACAATCACAAACAATCGCAAACCTTCATCCTTCTTAGCATTTCCGTGGAAATAATCACCCGTGCTCTTAACAAGAGCCATAATTCGCTTTTCTTCCTCAAGTAACGACATGACTTCACCCTCAGCATTCTGCACAAAGTTCTTCATGGTCTGGTGAAACCCATCTTCGTCATCTATGCTCTTCATCTCTGAATTTAGGAAATCGCGCGCTTTTATAAGTGCATGGCCAAGTTTGGTCACTGTGCCTGTTAAGTTATCTGCGTCTTGAATTGCAGCTCTTTTCACATGTTCAAGATCACTACTCAAACCGGAGACAACTTGTAAACCACTATTTCGATAAAGATCTTCTGAATCCTGAGGCAAATCCTCGAGCAGATCATCGGACTTGATGCTAGACAAGCTCTGTTGATCCCTGGCAGCACGGGCAGCTCGTATACCTTCTGAGCGGATTATCTCCTGAACAACAAAATGCAACAATGTCGTTTTCCCATCTGTTCCTTTTACATCTGATAATTTCAGAAGCGTGTCAAGTTTAAATGCTTGTGCACCACCACGAAACGTTCCATTGTTCATCCGATTGCCAGTTTTCAAAACAGCCTCAAGGAGCTTGAGAAACAACCTGCTATTCCGGAGTTCTGTGCAAGCAGCCTGGACCACACAAGAACGCGCATGAAACACCAATGCTATAGGAATATTAAACAACTGAACAAAACAATAAAAACATAAGCTACTAAACAGATGCCGCAAAGATAGAAGAATCTTCCTAGAGCTCAGGCATGAAGGTATCTGCAGAATCCTTCATGCATAAAATATGTATTGAGCATATGCAGACCATATTGTTAACATATGTGAGTAAGACACCGGTTGCAAGGCAAGTGAACAATATATAATTTCAACTCGACATATTTAGCTCTATGTTTCATATGGTAAGAATTATGTCATCGGACTTTCATCAGCTATAAAGAATAAGCATCAAACCATGTATCACTTGCTCAAAATGAAACGTGTCTTTTGATATAGAACATTGAGTCCCCTTGCTTACTGCAAACAAGCTAACCTTCTGATTAGAAGCTTAACTAAAAGTGCAGGTCATATTTCGGTAATTGCAAAGTGAAGTTCCAGAATACTCCTGCTACTTTTCCATCATGAAACTCTCTGCTTTACTTCAACATAGGGGAACAAAAAAAAAATCAGGGAACAACCACAATAAAGCAGAGTAAACAGCAGCACAACACCTGTTAAAGCCTTAGATGTACGCACCCAATCTTCTTACTGATATCCGCATTTTATATTGATAACTATGGGCATCTTATATGATAATTACGTGCACTTTGCCGGGTGGATTTCCATGTCACAACCCACTCTTTTTTCAGCCAATATGGTTATTGATCATTTTCAGGAAGCTAGGTTGGCTATATTTGGTCAGTGAGTATTCATATAGCCGCACAAACTTGTTTGAGACTGAGGCGTAGTTCTTGTTGTTGTAAGATCGATTATGGTTATCCTTTATACTTCTAAAGGTTACTTGCCAAAGGATTGGGTTTTTTGATTGGGAACATATAACAGGGGCAACAATGAAGAACTGTCCATCTAAACACATTGATTTGCAGACAAGTCCACTTAGATTAATGTTGGAAGCACAAGTTCCAGAATATTTCAAATATTTCTTCCAATATGAAAACCACAAAACAAGTTAGGAGATTTTCACTCTTTACACCCCAAAAGTGGGATAGTAATAAAAAAAATCTCACCTCCAAGGTGGCAAATGATTCTTTAATCAGGGATGGCTCATCCTGAAGAGTGCACATGAAAAGCAATGTCTCTAGCCTCTTGAATGCAAATGGAACCTCAACCAACGCTTTCAGGAACCGCTCTGCCTGTCCAAGCCGAGAAAGTTCTCCACTGTAGATCCTCAGCTTCAGTTCTTCTTCAGCAGTTGGTGCCATCTTAAGCAAAGTTTGAATGAGTTCAGCAGGAAGCTCATTTCCTGAGTAAATTCAAACCACCAGTCAAGATTTGGTAGTTGCAAACTCTAACAACAAACAACATTCCACTTCCAAACAATAGCACCCTAATTAACATCCACATACATCAATGCTTTACCAATTGACAGCAAATAGCAACCGTATGTTGACAGTATAATCATTGTGATCGTGCTAGAATAAGTGAAACTGCTACTTCTTTTTTTATTCTGACATCAATCTTTTCACTTGAACGCATTTCATAACTTTACTTCGGAAGGGAGTCATCAGAAATCAAGTATTTCATAGACATCGGGTGAACAAGGCAATATCACACTTCTAGTCTAGTTGAATTAATAAAACAAAGAGCACTTATGTGAAAAAAATACTGAAAAAAAGAAACTCGACCAACATCGATCACTACTAAATTTCCTTCCTTCACAAGTAACTTACCGGGAAAGTTTCCTCCTCAATGATGCGATCTACATAAACTAACACTAGTTACATAGTTCTTACTCCTACTGAGAAACTGTTTCAACTATTTCAGTTTCATATTTGAACACACTTTCACATCAATCATTAATGTGATGATCCATTTAAAAATTTCAATCATTGGCATGAAGGAGATGGAAAATCGACAATAAGGTAAGGACAATGCTTTCCTTGAATTACAGATAACCAGTAAAAACAAAAAAAGAAATATTGGCCCAAAAATCTTAAAACACTTGAGAGGTGAATGTGCAGACGAGTCTTGCACACTCCTCTTACTTCTTAAATTGTTTTATTTCAATCTTTCACAGATTTTCCCCTTCAGTTAAACGTGTGCTGAAGCAATTACATGCAAACATTATTTATCTGTTAATAATTGCAAATGATCATAGAAGCCTCTAGGTAATCATTCAGTTGTCTGAATCAGGGAATCTGTAGTCAATAAGGTACAACATGGGTTTTATTCAATATAGTGCCAAAGAAGACATTCTTTTTATCAGTTCTTTGATTTTTAAACATCGAAGGAGTGAAAGAAGGAACACATGATCACCTTCTTTCAGTGCATCGCAAACTTCTTCAGTTGTCACGTTTAAGGCTTTAAGAAGAATAGATAAATTTTGTGCCTTCTTTTGATCAATGATTTGAATATATAGATTGGAAGCATCTTGAGAGGAGTCCTTCTTTGGCCCATTCTTTTTTTCAGAAGAGACATATCCAAATAAAGTCTCTATCTGTTCTTCATCAAACCTGTTAAAGGATATTCACTGTCTATTGAGCTCCTTCCTAAATGAAAATGAGTTAAAGCTGGATAAACCAAGAAAAAATTAGACTTACTGGAACGATCCTGCCTTGACTTGATGCCAAACCATTGATTGGTTAGTGTTGGCTTGAACTTTATCCCAGAAGAAAGGCTTAAGCTTAGTTTTGGAAGCATCGGTATCTTCTGCCTCAGTTGAAGCACTTGAGGATGCATTTGGTCCAAGAGGCGAATGCCGAGGTGGACCACCGGCGGGAGGTGGTGGCCGAGGTGGACCACCGGCTGGAGGTGGTGGCCGAGGTGGACCACCGGCTGGAGGTGGTGGCCGAGGTGGACCACATGCGGGAGGTGGTGGCCGAGGTGGACCACCGGCGGGAGGTGGTGACCGAGGACCAGGCTTCATAGGTGGTGGAGGAGGAGGTCCAGGTGCAGGAGGATGTGGACCAGCAGATGAAAGCTTTACTGGTGGTGGAGGTGGTGCAGGAGTTGCTGGCTTTGTAGGAGGTGGAGGTGGGGGTGGGGTTGGCTTAGCAAGAGCTTCAGAAGACACTATCCTACCAGGGGGAGGTTTCAGCGGAGGCATTCCAGCTGGGCCCGCCCTTCGAATCTCAATTTTAGAATCATCATTGGAATTGTTATTGAATGAATGATTACCACCATTACTGAATGAAGCTCCTAAAGCAGATGATTTGTGTGATGAAGAATAGTCGCTCGAGCTTAAGCTAAGAAGAGGCCTCTCATCATTCAACCCCTTTTTGGATCTCCTACAGCAACAACAGCATATGCACAGAAGTACTACAAGAACAGATATGGCGCCGGCAGCTGCAATTATAGGAACCCCAACCGCATTTGTTTTCTTACTGTCTTTAGCTGCAGATTTGTTTTTAGAGTTTTTGTCGTCTTTTGATTTAGATGACTTTGAATTAGGAGGGGCAGGTGGTGGATCAGGGGAAGCTTTCAAGTTGCGCCGTTTAGGAGCTCCGTGCAAGGAAAAGAGAAACTCCACACACCTGGGATACCAATTTGGTGAGCCCTTCTCCTCTCCACATATAAGAAACAAGAGATTTTTTTCCCTCAAACAACCTAGAAAGGCTTGCTTAACCAGCGGATGGAAGTCATCGACATGCTTATGTTTTTCTGGCCTTTTAAGAAGAACTTCGTCTCTCCCACTTGAATTTTCCTCCACGACATAATACTCGAGATCTTCAACAGCTTCATTAGCACGTATTAACTCTATCCTACAGTTCAACCACAATAGCTCAACCTGCAGCAGAAGATTTGATCAAACTTTCTTATGAATGCTCATTCTCAAACATGTACGTAACTACATATCAAATTAGTATTAACATCTCACAAAAATTAATTTCAGGAGAGTCATAGTGGAGTTTTTTTTATTTTTTTGAGAATGGAGATTCATAGGTGGTGTTATAGATGCTGATCCAGGTCCAAGTGAGTTACAACAACATGGAACTTGAAGGGTTAATTTGGGCTTGATGATGAAGATAAACCTTGACTAATATAAAGGAAAAATAGCGGCAAGAAAGTAATAAGGAACTAAAGAGCAATTGAAGGACGCAAAGCCATGACAGATCGCAAATGAAAAGGCTAGAGCGATATAAAACTGAAGGCAGGAAAAGTAAAGCTGAAGGCAAAATTTTACAGGGGAATTGTTCAGTCTAATTGATTGTGAACTTCATCTTTGAAGGCTTTACTTTGGCGTTCTCATGCTCAATTATAAATCATAGGGTGGACATGAATCATTTTTCGTCATGTCACTTCTAGCTAAGTGTTTCTGCTTTGGTATTAAAGATATCAATTAGTGGGTAAATCTACAGACCCTATCTTTAATTCAAACTCAATTTTCTTTTCACTATGTTAATAGAAGCAAGAACATAAAACACCGACACAAATCAAAGAAAATAACTTTTGTTTATCAAGAAAAGAAATGTTAATGGGATAAGAGAACAGCACAACAGACACTTAGTTGATCCAGAAATGAGATCAAGCATAAGTTGTTCAAGTACCAGAGGAGCAGATTCCCTCATTAATCAATACCAACTGCATGGCATGAAATCATTCGACAACATAAGAAATTGAATATGGCAATTAGAAACATATGCTCGTTATCACAAACTCCTACTGCTACATACAATCAGACATCTCTATAACAGTCATCCTCTTTAACAACATTTCACCAAAACAGTATGTTTTTTGTGGAACTGATCTTCCATGTTATGTTATATAATATATTCTCTGTAATAATATTTCGCTATAGCAGACAAAAAATAGTGGACCAAACTATGTTGTTATAAAGAGGTTTGGCTATATTTGTCAAAGGCAAGTAATCAAGTAATGCTTAATTCCCCCTAATGCTGCTCAAGAAAAGCTACACTATCCCAAGAACAATAAAAGACCAATTAAGTAACTCAAAATTTGGTTGCATATCAGAATAACTCAAAACAAGAAAGTTTAGTACCATGTCCCTATTAATCTCAGCAGAGTTGATGAGATTGGCAAGCAAATGATCATCTGTGTCCTTCTTGCTTCCAAGTGCAGCTACCAAAGTGCAAAAAAACATAAAGAACACAAAGAAATGAACTACTCCTCTTACACCCATTTGCCCTTGAATCAGCATCAAAGAAGTAAAAAATGCTTTTCATGAATAATAATTCTAGATAAACCCCACAAACCCCTTTATGTTCCCTTCCTCAAATCTTCCAAAGGGTACACAAAAAGGTCAATTTTTTTTACTTCATTAACCTCCCAACTCCAAACAAATCTTCAAAAGAAACAATTTTTCCACTTTCAAATGTCTTAATACAATCTCTTTTTTTTTTACCACCAAAGGATGTGGTGCAACGGATGGGCCGCTCCTCCCTTAACCAGAGGCGTCGGGTCCAAGCCCTGCGTACGAAAAAAATACTTGGTAGGGAGCCCTTCCCAAATGGGCCCTATGCAGCGCGAATCCGGATATAGTCGAGCTCTAATGAGGGTACCGAACACCGGAAAAAAATACAATCTTTTTTACAAGAATCTTTGTCACCCACCTCCAATTTCCATGCAAAAACCTCAAAAACAGTAATCATCAAACACACTCCATAAATAAAATAAAAAAATTTAATCCAAAAATCATAAAATTCAATACCCACCTCCCAAAACCAATAAAGAATAATATTACAATTTTACATTTACAATGAACATGTCATTACAAAACCTAGGCCCCGCACCCAAGAATCAAAGAAGAAAATATAAATTCTTTTAACTTGGGTTTTTTGTATGCAATGAGATCGAGCAAAATGCTCAAATACAAATAATCATACAAGCATTTGGGTGCGGGTCAAGGAAGGGGCATGAAGTTGACCCGAGATAATTATTTGGGCGTTAAAAAAAGGTGAATTTTTGTTCTTCAAGAATGCTGTTGTATGGATGCTAACAAAATTTACCAATAATTTTTTGCATTTTTGTTGTTCAGTGTGTAATTCTACATATTGTTTTGTCAATCATTTTTCCTTAAATTTTTTTCTTTGAATTTCCAACGCGAAAATAACGCTGAAGTGATCCATGCATGGCCTCTAAAGGGTGGTTCATTTTGTTTCATCTGATCATTTACGTTATAAATATTAGCTAGGGATTATTACATTTTTTATCCCGATATATTTAATTATAATCCTTTTGATATTTGGCTAAGCATATCTGACTTTTATTTTGTGATCGGTATAAAACACATGTTATATCTAGATTATATTACCCTCTGTCGTGGCGGAGTCAGGAATTTGATGAAGGATGTGCAATATTTTTTATCAATTGTATTAGGGGTGTGCAAAATTAAATATTTATAAATTTTGTTCTTTGTATTCAATGAATATTGCATGATCGAATAATTCAAGGAAGGGCGGACTGTGGGGAGGGTCTTTTTAAGTAGATGACTAGTCGAGCGGTCGGAGCGGGACTTCTTTGGGAAAAAGATTTAGTTTAGACGCAGCTCTAATGCCTTTATGCTATTCTCAACATAGACAGCAAAGCGAAATAGGAAAGGGGTCGAGCTGCCTGATGAGTGCTCTGCTCTACTTGCTTGCAATGATATGCCTATCAAAGTTGGTGAATCTCTTGTAGGCATTTGCAAGCGTGAGCATACACCGCTCATAACGGGCGTGTTGTGTCTGTTTTGTTAACTGTTTTGTCAATTCGATAATACCCCTAATTTTTGGAATGGATTTGTGCGAAGTTAGAAGCTACAATATGTAGATAGTGCTCACGACATAATATTTTGTCCAATCGAAGTCCTAGCCCTTAGAAGGAACAGAATAGGCATCAATCAGAGAAGAGGCCGTAAAAATTGATTCTAATGCTGCGGAGAAGGGTCTTTCAAAGAATTTATGTCTGAACTTGGGCATAAATGCTTTGTTGACCATAGGAAAGTGACTCTCCAGAATCTGGAAAGTATGAGGGGGAGTTGTTCTTTGTTCCGTTTCTACATTCCTGCATAACCTAAATTTCAGGTATCCCTTTACCCTGAAGGAACTCGCGTCCTTCTCTCGTGACCGGGTATCGCGCAATCCATTTAGATCTATTTCAGTTGCCAATGAAATGGAATACGGGGAATTCTCTGTTTGATCTAACCGAAGCTATTACATCGTTTTTCCCAATGATGACTTTTTTTATCTCATTCATATTCCAAGGATGTTAGTAAACGTTTACGCCAATAGTGGAACATTAATGGTTAACTATCAATACGTTGGGTCAGATCCGAATACGTACATTTACCTCATCGAAGGTTTAGGAAGGCTATGGACTTGGAAATTGAGAGAAATTTGAAGAAATGACCTTAAATCTTAGTGTATTGACCCCTAATCGAAGCGCTTTCAACACACACCTAAATAATCGTGTACTTGGGTGCCCCGAAACTTCCTTATAGATACAGACTTTCCGTACTGCCAAGGAAGGAACAGACTTTACAAAGGATCTACAACACTAGCAAATAAGAATTTCATACTTTACCGGGCTACTTTCGTCTTCTAACTTCCAAG
>CM056508.1:1490237-1623847 GCA_029783415.1 Anisodus acutangulus
TTTTCCTATCTCAAAAGGAGAAAGAAGATTGCATGAAAGTGAATGACCAAGCACAACAGAGTCAGTGTCCGGTCCAAGTCCTTGGGTTGTTGAACAGAATCCAACAAGATCGGAATGGATGGAACAAAGTCCTCTAGTTTTTCATACTTTTGGAGAAGTTTTTGCTATCAAGGAGACAAAAAGTTATGTGAAGTAAAGGAGGACAAGGTCTTCATCCTACCAAAGTATCTTTCTTGTATGAATATAGAAAATCCATATATAGTCTCATCGCCTGCAGGGAAAGAAGTTATTGGCTGCAAGTGGAACGGCCAGACTGAGAAGATGCACTTCAGCGCCAAACGGTGGGCGGTTGAGATCCATCCTGGCCGAATCTTCAAATCATCATCTTCAAACCACAACTTCAGTCACGGTTTTCAGTTGACTTTATCTCAGGTGACAGGGGCAGGAGAACACTTCACAAAATACACTTTGACAGCGAGCGAGAATGTATAACTCGTCATTTTCTGGTAAAGGGTGTGCATTTGACCACCATTCGAATAAGGTGGCTCCGTCCATGCCTCACATATGAAGTTATAATTTGAATTTAACACAATACATGAATAATTAAATGGTCTAACATTTAATAAATCAATCAAATTAGTGAAGATTCACAAGTAAAGAGATGATAAATACATGTTTGACTTAATTAAAGGTTAAATATACTTAACAGGTAGATAAAATTAGAGTTGTGTATGTCAGTGACTAAAATCGCAAATTTTCCTAAATATCATTTTTTAAAAATACGTAATCCGTCTTTCTTGATTTATTAGGTCAAATAGACTAGGGTCAAAATACAAGATGTTAACTCGAGTATAATATATAAAATTTTGCTTCACAAATAAAAAGTATTATCGATTATTTGGGATGTGTATAGTTATTGAAAGAAATAATACCCTTCATTATTTTCATTTATTGAAAGGCTATATATACAAGTTACATATTTCCATAATAGGAGAATTATATTCCTATTCTTCTCCTAAAACCTTATTCTACTTGGATACTAAATGTACAATTATGGTAAGCGTACAAGACTAAGTAATGTAACATTTACGCTACAATATTACACCAATATACACACATAATATACTGCCCTGCCCGTGATGGGCTGATGGACCAATCCCGAGATGGGATGGTCTGCCTGTGACACTCCTAAAGGACCCGTGATATACACCATGTATACCAAGTGTATATCACGGGTAAATACCTTGTTTAACACACCCCCACAGTCATAGCGGGCGATCTTCGAATGCTGAGACTGTCCCTAAAATCTTAAAAAAAGGACCGAGGGAAGACCCTTGGTAAAGATGTCTGCAATTTGATATCTTGACGGGACATGACAGACGCGTACCTGACCACGAGCAACCTTTACGGACAAAGTGAATGTCCATCTCGATATGTTTAGTGCGTTGGTGCTGAACCGAATTACCAGAAATGTAGATGACACTAATATTATCGTAATACACCAAGGTTGCTTTCTGAATGGGACAATGAAGCTCCAAAAGCAAATTACGTAACCAACATGATTCCGAGACCACATTAGCTACCCCTCGATATTCGGCATCGGCACTGGATCGAGACAATGTCGACTGACGTTTTGCCGACCATGAGACCAGGTTATTCCCAAGAAACATACAATAGCCAAACATAGACCGTCTGGTGTCCGGACAGCCACCCTAATCAACATCCGTATATGAGATAAGTGCGGACGTTGAGGAATGATATAAATGCAACTCATAGTCAAGAGTACCCTGAATATACTGAATGATGTGTTTGAGTGCATTCATGTGCTCAACTCTGGGATCATGCATAAATAAACACACCTGCTGGACCGCATACGTAATATCTGGTCTCGTGAATGTAAGATACTGAAGGGCTCCTGCAAGACTGCGATATCGGGTTGGGTCCTCGTACGGTGTGCCGGCCGTGACACTAAGCTTGGGCTTAGTATCAACTGGAGTGAAAGTGGACTTACAGAATGACATCCCAGCCCTCTCAATGATCTCAGCTGCATACTTCCTTTGGGATAAGAACAACCCACATGTATGGTGAGTGACAGCAATTCCCAAAAAATAGCTCAAGGGCCCCAAGTCTTTCATAGCAAACTCAGAGCTGAGCATAGTCATGATAGACTGGCGTAAGGCATCGAAAGAGGCAGTCAGAATAATATCATCTACATACAACAGAATATAGGTCAAGGACGAACCACGACGATAGATGACCCTGACTCTGATACCATCAAAGAAATAATTCCCTTCATTATTTTCATTGATTGAAAGGCTATATATACAAGTTACATATTTCCATAATAGGAGAATCATATTCCTATTCTACTCCTAAAACCTTATTCTACTTGGATACTAATTATACAATTATGGTAAGAGTACAAGACTAATTAAGGTAACATTTATACTACAATATTACACTAATATACACACATAATATACTGCCCTGCCCGTGATGGGCTGATGGGCCAATCCCGAGATGGGTTGGTCTGCCCGTGACACTCCTAAAGGACTAGTGATATACACCATGTATACCAAGTGTATATCACGGGTATATACCTTGTTTAACAGTTATAAATGATCTGATGAATTTTTAAAAAGATTACAAAATTATATGAAATAATAGTGCTAGTAATAATATGTAAAGGATTCTCATAATTCAAATGTCACACTCTTGAATAATTCACATGGAAAAACATGATAGATGTGGGATATATAAGGAAATAAGTCATAGATACTTATGACGTATTTTAAATCATATAAGTATAAGTCTAGATCGAACAATATCACTAGTGGATTGGGCTGCTATGGTATCAAAGCCACTCAGCGTGCAATCTTGGGTCAACGATGAGGCAAACCTCAACATATAACTATGTTACGTTAGTTTAGGTGAATCCAATATGTTTGAGAGGAGGGTGGGGCAAAATCATCAGCGAGCACCTTGAGTTCCTAAGGAGTATATATAACACCTTAGGTAAATCCCACGTTGACATAATATGAGAGATGTTGTATATAAAAAGATAAATAAGTTTTATTGACGCATTTTAAAGTCGTGTTGGTCTACATATTTTAAAGTTGATTGATATGGATGCATCTTGTCTCATTCTAGCGTTTTCTCTTATATTAGCAAAGCCTACGTACTGCAATCCTAAGCTGCTATAAAGCTCAAATATGAATCCACATATGAAATTTAACGAGTGTCTTCCATAATGCAATTTTAGCAAATATATATCATCAAAGAACAACAATAATTTCAGCAGTAGTGTACTACTCCACTTCCTAATTAAAGTGCCTTTTTTCTGTATTCAAAAGGAGTACTGGACTCCAACCTGCTATGGCCATGAATTTTGCTATGTGAATCTGACGGATACCATATGATTTTTGGCCTATAGTGGATATGCAGATGCCATTTGCTTAAAGCTTATTTATTTCCACAAATGAAGAAATATTAAAGAAAGTTGCAAGAAAAAATTGCATGGTGCAACTGTTGGTGATATTAATCAGCAGCAGATAGGGCACTTCCAAATATTCCTTCCACACTTCACTTCATCACTAGAATTTTTTTTTCCCGCATTGGAGCTGACTATATCCGGATTCGAGCCGCGTAGGGCTCCATTCGGGAGGAAGCGCTCCCTAACAAGAATTTTTTCATACCCAAGGCTCGAACCCGAAGCCTCTGGTTAAGGAATGATAGAATAATAATTATTACAATGATAATAATTATTAATACCAATATTACTAATTATTATTCTATCAAGAAAGGAGCAACTCCATCTGCTACACCACATCATCACTAGAATTACTACATTATATTATTAATTTTAAAAATTTACATTGAAATTAACTCATTCTTTCTTGAGTTAATTTCACGTATTATCAGTGAATTTTGTCCACTATAATACATTAATACTAAAATTATAAATTTATATTTTATCACATTATAATAATTGAATTATGTGTGAATTACTCAGGAAATTAATGAAGTACTATTGTCATGTTAGAGCTCTGGAATTTTTTTAGAACTAAACGACTTCTATACTGATCTATTTTTATTTTACTTTTCTTCATTTAAATGTGTTTCAATTATCTTTTGTTTAAAATATGATTAGATAAATTTAATTTGTAAATGATGGAACTTTTTTTATTTTTATGACATGTTTACATATAGTAACAAAGTGTTGACGTGACAAAAGACACGTCGCAACCTGGTACCAAAATTTGGCATTTCAATGATTTGTACTTATATAGTCCAATTACTTTAATATAATAATAAGTTTGTTCGACTTTACTGTTATGTTGAGTAAAATTTCATGACACCCTTTCTCTAAGCTTGTCATTCAGTAATTAGTAAAGCCTTTTGAACCCCATAGAAGTGGACTTTCCTCTTGCATTAAGGTCCCTGGCTAAGTCCAAAATTTTGAAAAGGACATGCAAACCAAGAATTACCAGAACATTCATGGAATAACTTGACCTTGTACTTCAAGACTTCAAGAACTCTTATATGAACAATTGGCTATTGAGGCGGATTTAAATTTTGAATTTATTGATTCTGAATTCTAAAAGAGATAATTTATTAGGTTTGAAAAAATTAACAACAACAATAACATATCTAGTATAGTCCACAAGGTGGGGGTCTGGGGAGGGTTACTCCTACCATGGACTTAGAGATGTTGTTTTCGAATTTCAAAAAAATTATTATGCATATTAAGTGAGTTTTTTTTTTTTTGAAAAACAACAACTTATCTGCCTCTAATTGACTATTTTACCTCGAATTTAAATTATATATACTATATCAAATAAGAAATTTCTTATACTATTAAATTACTTTTACATATTATAACAAGTAACACAGATTCTTGTATCCGTATAACCCAAAGTCATTTTATTATACCACGTCGTCTCAATTCAATGACTACCGCTAATTTGTTGTGGTGTGGCACAAGTAAATTCTAAATTCTCATACTTCCGAATATAAGAGGGGAAATTTTTGATAATAAATATTACAGCACATTTTCCCATATATTCCATAAGAATATGTTCTCTGCTTTGTATATAGGCACTCCAATAGACTAATTGTATAAGAGGATTTGAAGTCTCAAATTCTCCTCCACCATTATTCAATTTTTTTTTTCATCCTTGAAATTAATTCAATGTCCAGTTACAAACAAATTGAAGTTCAATTTGAAGAACCAAACCCCAAAAAATGGAGTGTGCCATTAAAAGAAGATGTGTTTGTAACATTTATGAATAAGGGGAATTTTATAACACACAAGGCCTTGTGTGAAGGTTCACTATTTAGTCCATTATTATTTGGGAAATTTTTTATCCTTCTGATGCATTTCCACTATGGGAATTTGATTCAGATGTGTTATTGTCCAACGCAAGAAGCTCCAATAATCAGTGCTCAGTTGATTGGGCTCAAACTGACACAGATTATGTACTGAGAGCTGAAATACCAGGTGAGCAAAGAGTGATCTATTTAATTTACCTGAGTTTCATGTTATTTTACTTGAATGTAGGGCTGTCCAAGGGGCCGGGTTCGGGGCGGGTTTCAGCGGGATGGGACCCGGCGGGCTAGGATTGGCGGGATAGGTCGATGTCCCGTCCCGTCCCTCATCCCTCCGGAAAAGGGGGACCGATGTTGGCGGGGGAGGGGGGGTCGAGTCGGGTCCGTAATTTCCTTTTTTTTTTAGACATTTAATTTCAAAAAAGTTGTGAATATAAACATTTAAATAATTGAACAAGATAATGTAATAAAAATATCTCAAGGCTGTTTTTGTGCCTCTTATATTATTTAATAGAAATATGATTTTTTTTGTAATTCAATTTCAAAATTATAATTTTGTGGTGTTGTTTAAAAGTTGCAAATCACATAGTAAAATTGCAATTAAAAAAATTACATAGTTATAAACATCTTTTCTAATTTCTTCACAGTGTCTTGTAGTTCTTTGGTTGGAATTGGAATTTGTTGGTCAAATTGGTCGACGTCGCTTCCAGTTCCCTCGGACAAGATTTCGTTGTAGTTTAAATCGTCTTCTTCGTTGATCTCTGTTTTGACCGCACCTTCTACGTGTAATCTCCAAATTGTCTCCCGCTAATGAGTGTTTGTGCTCTCCTATTTGAAATCTTCCGGCAGAAAAAACGTTTTCTGACGCTGTTGATGACTCTTGAATGTTCAACACATCTCGGGTCATCTTTGCTAGTATCGGAAATGTCTTCTCATTTTTCCTCCAGTATTTAAGCAAGTCTTCACATCCTTCTTCATTGAGAACTGCTTGGTACGGTACAACACCCTACAAAACAAAAACATCAAACTCGCTAACTTGATTAGCAGTGGAACCACTAAACATTCTATTTCTAAGGCTTTCAATACTAGCCGCAGAAACAGCATGTCTTTTATAAGGTTGTATTGAAGAAGAATATGGTATAGAAGTTGGTTGGTTGCTAGCACTTTCTTGTTGGTAATACATATATACTTTTTTGCATTCATCATGTATGCTAGACAAAACTTCTTCTTTAGTTGGTTCTTTAGGTGGTTGTTCATTTAGGTTTTTTGGAGTTGGAGGTGAAAGTACTGCTATACAATCATAAATTGTTTCGATAAGTGCTTTACAACCGTCTATTTTAATAGTCGGATTTAATACAGCATCAATAATATAAATAGTGGGAATAGGAAAAAAATATTTTTAAAATTTGAAAAACATATTTTTAATAGGTGTCTTATAAGATGGTTTTTCCATATATTCACTAAGTAACAAAAATATTATAGCTATATAAAATAACATAGTTGAAATAGTATGATAATATATACCAGAAAATTCTTTAGTTGCTTGAAAAAATTTCTCTAAAAATTCAATAAGTTCTGAAATTTTTTTCCCAATCATTATCTACAAGTATATCAGTTGGATTTCGACTATGGGCGTTAAAAATAAAGTTATAGGTCTTCTATAGTCGTAAGCAACAAATAGTTGTTCATATAGAGAATTACACATAGTCGCTACTTCTTCAGAAATTTTTCTAAAAGGTAATCCACAATCGTGACAAGTTTTTTTATATTCCTTTTTTTTGTATTTTATTACTTCTAAAAATAAAGTTTATAGCAAATTATACTTTATTAAGAATGTCTTCAAAAAGTGATAGACCATCCTTTACAACTAAGTTATAAATATGACACGCACATTTTATATGAAAATGATTAGGAAAAGATGGAGTTAATAGATCTTTTAAAAGTCTCACAACATAATTATTAGAAGAAACGTTATCTAACGTAACAGTTATTATTTTATCAGTTATACCATAATAATCGCAAACTTCATGAATATTTTGTGCAATAAAATTTCCAGTGTGTCTATCATCAATATATCTATATGCTAAAATACATTTTTGCATAGACCAAGTATGATCTATTCAGTGACATGTTACAGTTAAATAATCATTGTCGTTAGTACTACGGCTTATATCAGAAGTGATAGATACTTTGTCAGGAAAATGATATAATGCATAACGTAAATATTGTTGATATTCATGTGCAAATTTAAAAACGTCTCACCTAACAGTTGATCTAGAAAAATCATTAAAAGCATGATTATACATTTATCTAATGTAATGAATAAAACCATGAGAGGAAGAAAATCTAAAAGGCAAACCCTCCACCGCAACTAATTTTGCTATTGCTTCCCTCTCTCTGTGTTTATCGTATTTAGGACCTATAATTTCCCCCGTCGTCGGGTTAATTTGACCTTGTACTTAGTCCAGGACACTATGTAAACCTTGTCCCGACTGAGAGCACATTGGCGCGCCCGATTTTATAGCTTCGTATTCATCCCAGAGACTCGTTTCTTTTGAGATACTATATATTCCCATTTTTCTAACAAAACACGCTTAAATCTTAATTTTGAACTCATCCCATTTGATTTTCGTGGTTAGTATCAAAATATATATTGTTCAATTTATGTCATCAAGCTATAAAATGCATGTTGAGCCATTCAATATGAATCGAAAGCCATAGCAAAAGTTTAGTGTGAAATCTAGATTCACAACTTTTGTTAATCTAAAGTAATTGAATCGTTGACAACATACTATTGTGGTTGCTTCAGTCCTTACTATCTTTTATGTCTCCTCTCTAGCCGTATTTACATCTAGAATCATATTATCGACCCATTTTTGGCTTTATGGTGGTGGACATACATAAGTAAGGTTTCATTTATCTCCTATAAGGAAAGGCTAAATTAGTTGTAGGTACAGACAACCCGATCTAGCCAGTGAGCAAGGATGTCCGCTTTCGATTCAATATCTTTCTTAACACCCGAAAAATTATATGCCTCTAGCCTGCAACGGAATGCAGCTATTTCTGACGGATAGTTATGTTAGCTAGGTCACCTGCCTGATCAGGGTTTCCATCCCCAGAAATAGGTTCTACGCGACACAAATTTAGATATAATGGACTCTAATATAAATAAATAAAAAAATATATAGAATATGTGGGGATACAATCCTTAATAGTAGTATGCTATTGGACTCATTTGAGACCAACTTCTACTATCACGGATATGAGAGGTCTGTACAAACACTCTTCACACATGGGGATGTAGCTCAGATGGTAGAGCGCTCGCTTAGCATGCGAGAGGTACGGGGATCAATACCCCGCATCTCCATTGTCTCTTTTGTCATATTTCTCTCCAAATTTGACAAGTTTCAAATATTTAATATTACTGACTTTATATAATCTACTAGTTGTCGTGCTACTTAATTAGTAAAAGTCTACTCTTTCCATTTATTCATATGCTTATCCATGTTACAATATAATTATAATGTTGATGAATAATTTCCATCAAAACTATCCTAATAGACCATTCTAACTATTTTTTCTCCATTAGAAGTTACTTCTGTAACGCAAATACCTAATCAACGGTTAAACTAGAAGAGAAGAAAGGGGGGTAATTAAACAATGAAATTTACTCAAAATACCTAATCAAGGGTTCGATTTCTTGGTTCTTTATTTATGCCTTAATTTTCTGGAGGATAGTTTGTAAATCGTAACTTTAAAATTTTAAGTAGTTGATTAGGAAAGAGACTTTGATATCAGTCAAAACCTCATAAATTTGGCAGCTTCACTTTAGGTCACAAATTAAAAACGTACAGATTTAAAACTGAGGGTTTAAATGACTTGTGCTGTTAATACTAACGACCAAACTTACCAAGTCGAAAAAATTCAAGGTCGTATAGTGATTTTTCAACTACTTCAAAAGTTACAATCAAAAAGCTTGGTTAATTAAGTTGAATAATGAAAATTCATACTCCCGGTTAAAATTAGTATTTTAGTAGGACAAAACCGAATGACGGAAACAAAAAGCAACCCAAATTAATCAGGTAAATAGTTATCCATACTAAGTGTTTACATTAAATCATTTAAATTATTATTGTTAAGATATTTAATGAGATGATCATAATTAATGCATGTTAATTGGAGTTGTACGTACGTAAGTACATAACCAATGATGCAGTTAGAAATTTAAATAAGGAGGTTAAAAAAAATTCAACATGCGACCTATAAACAAGTTTTGCATTTCTTTTGCTCCTGCAAGAAAAGTTAATAGGGATTTGAAAGAAACGGTTTACATGCACCGGCCACCAGATTTTATACATCCAGAGGCTCCGCATTATGTATGTCGTCTTCGTAAGTCCATGTATGGTTTGAAACAGGCCCCCAAGGCGTGTTATGAGCGCTTTGCCACTTACATTATGCATATCAGGTTCGTATGCAACAAGTGTGATCATTCTCTATTTATTTTTCATCGGGGTAGTAACATTGCATACTTGTTACTATATGTGGATGATATTGCTCTGACTGCCTCCTCTGATATGTTGAAAAATGAGATTATTGCTCTGCTCAAATCCGAATATGTTATGATAGACTTGGAGAAGTTGAGTTACTTCTTGGGGATTTATGTGACTAGATCTGTCAATACTATGTTCATGTGTCAGCGTAAGTATGCGGAAGAGATTGTGTACAGTGTTAAAATGGCGAACTGCAAGATCATGCCTACTCCGGTCGACGCAGGTGTGCTTGTTTATGCATGCCCCCAAGAAGCCTCACTTTACAGCTCTTAAACGTATCATTCGATACGTTAAGGGCACTCTTGGTTATGGATTACATCTCTACCCCTCTACACCGACCAGGTTGATATCATATACGGACGTCGATTGGGCAGGTTGTCCGAACACGCGGCATTCCACCTCCGGCTACTGTGTGTTCTTAAGAGATAATCTCATTTCGTAGTCTGTCAAGGCAAGCCACCCTCTCCCTGGTCAACACGAGTACTCTCATTCTGCAACAAATACTAATTCACATTCATGTCCGGCTAGCTTAACGAAAGATTTGCCCCGTAACTCTGCCATTTGGCCTTCACAAAAAAAAACGATGGTCAATGCATTTAATTATTTTTGTCTAAATTCAGCCGAAAGTTCCATTTTTTTAGTAAATTATATAGCCACACATAATTGGGAAAATGGGTGTAATAATGTTTTCAACGGTTTTACAAGGATAACAAGGAAGAACCATGCAGTTCTAAATGTAATACGTTGACCATTAAATTTTGCGCAGAGAGACAAATTAAACTGTATATATGTCCCTACTTTTGCCCTTTTATATGTATGTATTTTAATTTGTTTCTTGACTTGAAAGAGACCTTTTAATTGGCAAGCGTAAATTGACATACATGCAAGCCTTGCGAATATTTTAGGAACTATAGTATTATATTCTGTTACATTAAAGTGACGACTGATATTTGCCATAATATATGGAGCAGTAGTTATAGTATAACCCGAAATATTTATTCGTACTATATAAGTCTTGATAATTTTTTTCACTTTGTTCATTATCCGTTTCCTATTATGTAAAAGTAATAGAATATTTTCTGATAAATCTTTTTTATCAATTGTATATCTCTTATTTTAGGTAAAATTATAATTTTTTTATAATTATGATAATTAGTTACCTAGTTTGTATTAAAATAAATATTCTTATAATCTTAAATATATTGTAAATCATTCATCAATAAAATCAAGTAACATATTCCTTTATGGTATCAGTAGCCTAAAACTACAAACCCTACCCTAGCTGCCGATACACCTTTTTTCCACGTCGGCACCTAGCCCACGTCGGAACACTAGCCGCCGACCTCTCTCGGCCACCCCCCTCTTTTCCCACGACGGAATCCTAGTTTTTTCGGCCATTCTCCCTCTTCCTCCTAAATTTCCTCTTCCATGGCTGACAAAACCAAATTCCATCCGGTACTTGCCGTAAACAACATTAAAAACTTCATTCCTGTGACTCTTGAGATGGAAAAGGGTCAATACTCCTCGTGGGCGGAGATTTTTAAGACTCATTATCGTATTTACGAAGTTATCGACCACATCATCCCTCCCACGCCGAAGTCCACAAACGTACCATCGACTTTGACTTCTGATGATGTACTCTGGTCTCGTTTGGACGCAGCCGTCCTATAGTGGATATACGGCACGATATCTAATGATCCGTTGCACACCATCATTGAGACTGATGCCACTGCCGCCAAACGTGGAAACGTGTGTACAATATTTTCCACAACAACAAAACTCAACGAGTGTTATACCTTGAAAATCAGTTCAAGGACGTTCATCAGGACGATTTCCCAAACGTGTCTGCCTATTGTCAAGAACTCAAGATGCTTGCCGACTAACTCTCCAACGTCGGCGCACCAGTCACTAATCAACGATTGATCATGCAACTTATTACAGGTTTGAACGAATCATATGACAGCGTTGCCACCATCTTTCAGCAATGCACGTCGTTACCTCCGTTTTATGAGGCCCGTTCGAAACTCATCCTTGAGGAAACCTGTCGCGCCCCATTTTCGACCCGCTCACAGGTCAAAAAGCGGAGCACGGACGAGTTCGGTGATTCCTGGGTAAAAGGGTTGAGGAGTCGCCACCTAATTATTTTTACGGTGAATTAGGACACCTAAATATTAAACTAAGTGCTGCAATGTAAACTCCAATTTTAAGGTCTGCGAAACTAGCGAGATTCTAGGTAAGGGTTCTTTATTATCCTAAAGGGAAGGGGTTAGGCATCCTTTAAGATCCGCTAACTTGCGGTTATCCGGTCAAACTCAGGTTAATATTATACTAAGAAAAATGCATGTTTATAATATACAAAGTTAAACAAAAGTTTTGTAAATATTTAATAAAAGAATGTATTTTTGTACAAGTATGCATTTGTATGGTATTTAAAGAGAAATACATGTAAAGTTGAAAAACATGCATTTCTTAACAATTGATAGTAAAGACAAATTATTTATAATGCCAAAGAATTAAATCTTTTGGAAATCATTGAGTTGCAAATTAAAAGATAAACTTATTCGGTATGATTAATAAAACAAATAAAAGATGACAAAAGTTGTTTTGAAAATCTTGAATACGCGTGACGAGCCTAAAATAAATAACTAGCGAAGGGTTTCTAAGTTTGAATTTAACCGAGCCTACAAATAAATAAGCTAGCGACGGGTTTCAAATCTTAAACTAACCTATGAATTAATCCTAAGTTTGCCTATTCTAAGCATTTCAATAATTACATAAGTGCAATAATATTACAATACAAAAGCGGGATAAAAGCTGAATTAAAGAAAGAAATAAAATAAATAAACTCCGACGAATATTTGTCTTTATTTGCTTTAATCCCTGCAAGCTGTCAAGAACAAACGGTTAGAAACAGTTAAATACATATAACTTTATATCCGTATTCAAAACAGTGAATATTTTTTATCACGGAGGGCTCAGACTTAAATTTTGAAAAGAACATTCCAATCACGTCGTGGCTGCAAACATATGACTAATGTGGTTTATTTTGATTGCCTCGCCTACTAAACGTGTTGGTCTCTCGGGTGAAATAGAAAGATCACTATAATCACGTCGTGGCTGCGAATATATAACTTGTTGGTTATTTTAGTCACCTCGCCTACTAAACATGTTGATCTTGGAAAAAGGTTTAAGCCTCATCATTGCCCAGAAGTTATATTTCCGTCTTTACAACTGTGGAGGCCTCAAAATCGACAGATATTTTTCATCGGCCAAGTGTTGTATCGTGTTCAAATCAGCAAAATTTTAAAACAAGGCAGCAACAAGAAGGCGAAGCGATGTCGAAGCGAAAAACAGAGAGACAAATTAGAAAGACGCGGTGTTTAGTTTTAAAATAGTAAAAACAAGAAACCGTAATATGAAATCGGGAAGGAAGGGAAGATGGACGCAATATTAGTTTGAATCAATAAAACAACAAAGAGAATGCGGTATTAATTCCATCAATAACATAATAACAATGCCAAAAAAGACAAGATGGCGACTAAACTATCCGACCCGACTCAAGTTTGAACCAAACAGGACTAAGAAGCATTTATGAAAAAATAAACAGACCGGATTATGAACGGTGACCGAATGAAATCAGAAATTCAGATTTTTTGATAACCAAAGAATGATATTAAAAACACAAAAATCTGGAAATTTATCCAAACCGGTCGACCGACCGAACAAAGTGACCGACCAATTGGATTTTCCAACCCCGATCGATTTTTTCCAAATTTCAGATAACCAACAACAAGATATAAAAATATAAAATCTGAAAATTATCCAAGGTCGATCTAATTCTAACAAAGTTGTCCGACCGACCCTAATCCGAATTTTCCAAACCGGATCGATTTCTTTCCAAATTTCAGATAACCAACAACAAGATATAAAAATACAAAATCTGAAATTATCCAAACCGGTCGATCTGATCTTAACAAGATCTGACCCGACCCTAATTTTCAACCGGATCGATTTCTTTCCAAATTTCAGATAACCAACAACCAGATATAAAAATGCAAAAAGCTGAAATTATCCGAACTGGTCGGCCCGACCGAACAAGATCGACCGACTCTAATCTAAAACAGTGAAAAATAGCAAAATTTCAGATTATTCACTACCAAAATCCCAATAATTTTAACTTATATTTTCGGACTCTTTAAGATGATGAACAACACAAAAAAAAAGAAACAATACCAACCTTAGGAGAATCTTAGATTTTAAATTTTGGATTTCAACACTTGAATTCGATTTTCGGACTTCCAAAATTCAGATTTTTTTTCTCAAAATTCAGATTTTCCTCCTCTCAAAAATGAAGAACAAGTGGGATATTTATAGGTGGATTTTCCCCCAAGAACGAGTTTGAAATTTGAATTAAAGGCAAAAAAAAATCTGAATTTTGGGGCTTGTTCTTGGGGCATGTGTTGCAGAAAGGTGATGGGGTAGATTGGTGGTGTCAGGCGGCGGTGTGGTGACTGGTGGTGTCAGGCGTAGGGGTGTAGGGTGGCAGCGTGGGGGGTAGGGGCGTAGGGTGGCGGCAGCGTCGGGGGTAGGGTTTAGGTTTTCATTTTTTTGGTTTTGGGGTTTGTTTTGGGTTTAAAGAGGCGGCTGGGTCGGGTGATGGGTCGGTCGGGGGGTTTCAGGTGGGCTGGCGGTTGGGCTTGGTGAAATAAAGAGAATAGGCTTGGGAGTTTTTGGTTGTGGTTTGTGGGAATTGGGGAAATAAAGGGAAAGGGAATAAGGGGAATGGGTTTTGGTTAGGGAAAAGGGGTGTTGGGCAGTCCAGGTTGGGCTTGGTTAGGGGAATTGTTTTGGGTAGGAATTGTTTTGCGTTGGAAAAATAAAAATGGGTTAGAAATTGTTTTGGGTTAAAAATAAAAAAGGGGTTTAACATTAAAATATTATTTTTATTTTGTAAAAGATGTGAATTATTTAAAATAACATAACGATGTGATAATAATAAAATATAATATTTTCAAAATGTTTAATGCTTAATAATAAAAAAAATGGAAATGCGATGCAATTTTGCGAGAATAAAATAACATAGAATATTATGGATAAAACTATGATTATGATAAAGATGCAAATGATAGTAAAAAATGCGAATAATAATAATAATAAGAGAATAATAATATATATATATACGCATGTATGTATATAGATTAAAATTGTTTGAGGTGTTAAAAATATTTAAAATTACAAATAAATTGGAAAAGACGGGACAAAATTGGGTGTCAACAAAACCCATAAAATCAAGCGCAGCACCACTCGGGCCAACATTGCCGACGCCGCCCTCATCACCATCGTCGGCCCCTCTGCCGACGGCAGGGCCTCCCGATCCGGCAACTAGAATCGTCGGCCACAGGACCCGCAATAGTCTGCTTCCTCCCGTAACAATCGCTAGAGCAGGCAGTCCGACAAGGTCCGCGACAGAAGAAATTCTGGCAAAGACCGCGGTAGTGATATCAGCCTCCGCCGTGGGCTACCTACCTGTCATGGGTCGTGTGGGCCCCACCATCATGGGCCTCCCCTCCTTGCCCATATACGACATCCTCATAGACTCTATCTCAGAATCGACAGGACCAACATGACATACTTAGCCCACGTCCACAACAGGCTTACACAACATAGGCCCCGCCGACATCGACTTATGCACCAACTGACATTGAGGCAGCTATGAGCATAATGTCACTCAACACTCCAGACAAAAATTGGTATATGGACACAGGCATCACATCTCACATGACGGCATCACAAGGTACTCTCTCGTCATATTCCAATTTGAGTAATTTAAATCAAAATATTAATGTTGGTAGTGGACAAGGCATTCTCATCCATTTTTATGGTCATTCATCCATATCCCCACCACATCTACCACTAATCTTAAAAATGTCCTCCATGCCCCTAAACTTATTAAGAATCTAATCCGTGCGACATTTCACAACTGACAATTGTGTTTTCCTTGACTTTGATCCTTTTGGTTTTACTGTAAAGGATTTTACGACAGGGAGACGAATAATGAGATGTGACAGCACCGGAGATCTCTACCCTATTTCAAACGCCGTCAACAATCTAGCCTCAGTTCCCTCAACCTTTGATGCTCTTTCGTCTTTCTTATGGCATTCTAGATTAGGACATCCGGGAGACTTTGTTTTAGGCTCCCTTAGAAAAAATAATTTTATTAATTGCAACTGTATTTCTAGGACTCCTATATGTGAATCTTGCGTTTTTGGGAAACATGTCAAATTTCCATTTTTTACATACACAAATTGTATTTTAATGCCTTTCGATATCATACATAGTGATTTATGGACATCTCATATTTTGAGTACGGATGTCCATCGATATTATGTGTTGTTTTTGGACGATTATTCCAATTTTTTATGGACTTTTTCAATTGAAAATAAATCCCAGGTCTACCCATTTTTTCTTCATTTAGTATTTTCGTAAAAACACAATTTGAAAAAAATATTAAATGTTTTCAATGTGACAATGGCAGAAATTCGATAATAACCAATTCAAATAATTTTGCTAAAAAAATGATCTTATCTTTCATTTTTCCTGCCCTCACACATCATCTCAAAATGGTAAATCCGAACGAAAATTTCGAACCATAAACAACCTCATTTGTGCCCTATTTGATCACGCCTTAATTCCCTCTCAATTATGGCACTACGCACTCTCCATGGCCATCTATCTCCTAAACATAATTCCAAACAAGTCTCTAGCTCAACGGTCGCCCACCTAAGTTTTGTTTCATAGGAACCCCTCCTACCAACACTTGTGTATTTTTGGATGTCTTTGTTACCCTCTCTATCCGACCACTCACAAACTCCAACCGCCAGTCTTCCCAGTGTGTGTTTCTGGATTACCCTGTCAATCATCGTGGTTACTCGTGTTATGACTTGTAGAGCCGTAAAATTATTAATTCACGTCATGTCCTATTTGATGAGTCTCAATTCCCCTTTGCCTTTCTACACTCGCCACCTCGACATTCCTACGACTTCCTAGATGATGGCCTAAATCCTCTTCTAATTCACTATTTACATCATTTGTCGTCCCAGACCACGGGACTCACCACCACCTCGGCTAGTCCGGGACTAGCTGCCCACCCGGTTCTACCGACAGTGGCCCAGAACAGCCCGTCTCAGGGTGATTCCGCAACCACCTCTCAGCAAACAAAGATTTGGCCAGCCAGTACCATCACCCTTGCCCTTCCTCCTCTTTCCGGCAGTCCCGCGGCAAACCCCCCTTCTATCCCGCATCCCGAGACACTCTCTCAGACCATGGAAACCCATGACATGCACGGCATTCATAAACCTAAACGATTGTTTAACCTTTCCAATACATTTGTCCCTTCCCCTATCCCTCGTAACCCGAAGGATGCCTTGTTCGACCCTAATTGGAAAGCCGCAATGATTGACGAATATAATGCTCTTATTGATAATACGATGTGGGACCTAGTACCCCGTCCACCCGATGCTAACATAGAATGTAATTTTATAAGTATTTTTTTAAAATTTTTTCACAATTTATGTATTGGGTAAAGGGTTGAACCAGGATAAGGCACAAGTCACACAACCATGTAATTTGTCTTTGAAGTTTCATTTCTTTTACCTACATGCTCTCTGCAGTTTCTCATATTTTCATTTCGATAAAAAGAAAAAATTATCACTCTTCTTTAAATTTTTCTTTCTTGAATCTGCTAGTCGTAAACTTTAAGTATCTTTCTCTCATTTGTTTGATCAGCAAAAAAAATGGGACTTTTGATATATGACTGACATTGTTTTATGTTGTTTAATGAAGTCAATCAGTAGAACAACAAGTGGAGCATCACTAAAGCCTCCAAAAATTAGCTCAAAGTTGCAACCTGTTCAGTATCACTAATAAAGTCAATCGTCTTTATTTTCTTGTGATGCAAAAAAAAATTTCAGTATTTTGGAAGAATTGTATCATGTTTGTGTAGGTTGATTGAATGAACTCAATCATTTTTTTCAATCAGATTGCATTTCATTTTGTCATAAAAGTTTCAACATGTGGGAATATTATTCAAGCCAAAAAAAATTACATGTAGATCCAGATCCGATCCGTGGACCCGGTGGATCCGGATTTGGATCTGATTTTTATGGACCCGATGGATCCGGATCCAGATATAAAAAATGAATCTGGATCTAGATCTAGCAGGATCCGGTCCAGATTCGATCCGTTGCCATCCCTAGATATGAGAGGTCTGTACAAACACTCTTCACACATGGGGATGTAGCTCAGATGGTAGAGCGCTCGCTTAGCATGCGAGAGATACGGGGATCGATACCCCGCATCTCCATTGTTTCTTTTGTCTTATTTCTCTCCAAATTGACAAGTTTCAAATATTTAATATTACTGACTTTATATAATCTACTAGTTTGTCAGAAGTTCATGTGCAAATTTAAAAATGTCTCTCATAACAGTTGATCTAGAAAAATCATTAAAAGCAGGATTATACATTTCTCTAATGTAATGAATAAAACCAGGAGAGGAAGAAAATCTAAAAGGAAAACCCTCCACCGCAACTAATTTTGCTATTGCTTCACTCTCTCTGTGTTTATCGTATTTAGGACCTATAATTTCCCCCGTCATCGGGTTAATTTGACCTTGTTCCGACTGAAAGCACATTGGCGCACCCGACTTTATAGCCTCTTATTCATCCCAGAGACTCGTTTCTTTTGAGATACTATATATTCCCATTTTTCTAACAAAACACGCTTAAATCTTAATTTTGAACTCATCCCATTTGATTTTCGTGGTTAGTATCAAAATATATATTGTTCAATTTATGTCATCAAGCTATAAAATGCATGTTGAGCCATTCAATATGAATCGAAAGCCATAGCAAAAGTTTAGTGTGAAATCTAGATTCACAACTTTTGTTAATCTAAAGTAACTGAATCGTTGACAACATACTATTGTGGTTGCTTCAGTCCTTACTATCTTTTCTGTCTCCTCTCTAACCATATTTACATCTAGAATCATATTATCGACCCAATTTTGGCTTTATAGTGGTGGACATACTTAAGTGAGGTTTCATTTATCTCCTATAAGGAAAGGCTAAATTAGTTGTAGGGTACGGACAACTCGATCTAGCCAGTGAGCAAGCATGCCCGCTTTCGATTCAATATCTTTCTTAACATCCGGAAAATTATATGCCTCTATAATAGCCTGTAACGGAATGCAGCTATTTCTGACGGATAGCTATGTTAGCTAGGCCACCTGCATGATCAGGGTTTCCATCTCTAGAAATAGGTTCTACGCGATATAAATTTAAATATAATTGGGCTCTAATATAGATACCGAATACAAAGTGGGAAACAAAAAAAATATAGAATATGTGGGGATGCAATCCTTAATAGTAGTATGCTATTGTACTCATTTGAGACCAACTTCTAATATCACGGATATGAGAGGTCTGTACAAACACTCTTCACACATGGGGATGTAGTTCAGATGGTAGAGCGCTCGCTTAGCATGCGAGAGGTACGGGGATCGATACCCCGCATCTCCATTGTCTCTTTTGTCATATTTCTCTCCAAATTTGACAAGTTTCAAATATTTAATATTACTGACTTTATATAATCTACTAGTTTGTCGTGCTACTTAATTAGTAAAAGTCTACTCTTTCCATTTATTCATATGCTTATCCATGTTACAATATAATTATAATGTTGATGAATAATTTCCATCAAAACTATCCTAATAGACCATTCTAATTTCATTAGGTAGATTTTCTACTCTACCTTCACAACTATTTTTTCTCCATTAGAAGTTACTTCTGTAACGCAAATACCTAATCAACGGTTAAACTAGAAGAGAAGAAAGGGGGGTAATTAAACAATGAAATTTACTCAAAATACCTAATCAAGGGTTCGGTTTCTTGGTTCTTTATTTATGCCTTAATTTTCTGGAGGATAGTTTGTAAATCGTAACTTTAAAATTTTAAGTAGTTGATTAGGAAAGAGACTTTGATATCAGTCAAAATTTCATAAATTTGGCAGCTTTACTTTAGGTCACAAATTAAAAGCGTACAGATTTAAAACTGAGGGTTTAAATGACTTGTGTTGTTAATACTAACGACCAAACTTACCAAGTTGAAAAAATTCAAGGTCGTATAGTGATTTTTCAACTACTTCAAAAGTTACAATAAAAAAGCTTGGTTAATTAAGTTGAATAATGAAAATTCATACTCCCGGTTAAAATTAGTATTTTAGTAGGACAAAACGGAATGACGGAAACAAAAAGCAACCCAAATTAATCATGTAAATAGTTATCCATACTAAGTGTTTACATTAAATCATTTAAATTATTATTGTTAAGATATTTAATGAGATGATCATAATTAATGCATGTTAATTGGAGTTGTACGTACGTAAGTACATAACCAATGATGCAGTTAGAAATTTAAATAAGGAGGTTAAAAAAAATTCAACATGCGACCTATAAACAAGTTTTGCATTTCTTTTGCTCCTGCAAAAAAAGTTAATAGGGATTTGAAAGAAACAGTTTTCATGCACCGGCCACCAGGTTTTATACATCCAGAGGCTCCGCATTATGTATGTCGTCTTCGTAAGTCTCTGTATGGTTTGAAATAGGGCGTGGTATGAGCGCTTTGCCACTTACATTATGCATATCAGGTTCGTATGCAGCAAGTGTGATCATTCTCTATTTATTTTTTATCGGGGTAGTAACATTGCATACTTGTTATTATATGTGGATGATATTGCTCTGACTGCCTCCTCTGATATGTTGAAAAATGAGATTATTGCTCTGCTCAAATCCGAATATGTTATGATAGACTTGGAGAAGTTGAGTTACTTCTTGGGGATTTCTGTGACTAGATCTGCCAATACTATGTTTATGTGTCAGCGTAAGTATGCGGAAGAGATTGTGTACAGTGCTAAAATGGCGAACTGCAAGATCATGCTTACTCCGGTCGACGCAGGTGTGCTTGTTTATGCATGCCCCCAAGAAGCCTCACTTTACAGCTCTTAAACGTATCATGGGCACTCTTGGATATGGATTACATCTCTACCCCTCTATCCGACCAGGTTGATATCATATACGGACGTCGATTGGGTAGATTGTCCGAACACGCGACATTCCACCTCCGTCTACTGTGTGTTCTTAGGAGATAATCTTATTTCGTAGTCTGTCAAGGCAAGCCACCCTCTCCCTGGTCAACACGAGTACTCTCATTCTGCAACAAATACTAATTCACATTCATGTCCGGCTAGCTTAACAAAAGATTTGCCCCGTAACTCTGCCATTTGGCCTTCACAAAAAAAAAACGATGGTCAATGCATTTAATTATTTTTGTCTAAATTCAGCCGAAAGTTCCATTTTTTTAGTAAATTATATAGCCACACATAATTGGGAAAATGGGTGTAATAATGTTTTCAACCTGTTTTACAAGGATAACAAGGAAGAACCATGCAGTTCTAAATGTAATACGCTGACCATTAAATTTTGCGCAGAGAGACAAATTAAACTGTATATATGTCCCTACTTTTGCCCTTTTATATGTATGTTTTTTAATTTGTTTCTTGACTTGAAAGAGACCTTTTAATTGGCAAGCGTAAATTGACATACATGCAAGCCTTGCGAATATTTTAGGAACTATAGTATTATATTCTGTTACATTAAAGTGACGAGTGATATTTGCCATAATATATGGAGCAGTAGCTATAGTATAACCCGAAATATTTATTCGTACTATATAAGTCTTGATAATTTTTTTCACTTTGTTCATTATCCGTTTCCTTTTATGTAAAAGTAATAGAATATTTTCTGATAAATCTTTTTTATCAATTGTATATCTCTTATTTTAGATAAAATTATAATTCTTTTATAATTAGGATAATTAGTTACCTAGTTTGTATCAAAATAAATATTCTTATAACCTTAAATATATTGTAAATCATTCATCAATAAAATCAAGGAACATATTCCTTTATGGTATCAGTAGCCTAAAACTACAAACCCTACCCTAGCTGCCGATACACCTTTTTTCCACATCGGCACCTAGCCCACGTCGGAACACTAGCCGCCGACCTCTCTCGGCCACCCCCCTCTTTTCCACGACGGAATCCTAGTTTTTCCGGCCATTCTCCCTCTTCCTCCTAAATTTCCTCTTCCATGGCTGACAAAACCAAATTTCATCCGGCACTTGCCGTAAACAACATTAAAAACTTCATTCATGTGACTCTTGAGATGAAAAAGGGCCAATACTCCTCGTGGGCGAAGATTTTTAAGACCCATTATCGTATTTACGAAGTTATCGACCACATCATCCCTCCCACGCCGAAGTCCACAAACGTACCATCGACTTTGACTTCTGATGATGTACTCTGGTCTCGTTTGGACGCAGCCGTCCTACAGTGGATATATGGCACGATATCTAATGATCCGTTGCACACCATCATTGAGACTGATGCCACTGCCGCCAAACGTGGAAACGTGTGTACAATATTTTCCACAACAACAAAACTCAACGAGTGTTATACCTTGAAAATCAGTTCAAGGACGATTTCCCAAACGTATCTGAATATTGTCAAGAACTCAAGATGCTTGCCGACTAACTCTCCAACGTCGGCGCACCAGTCACTAATCAACGATTGATCATGCAACTTATTACAGGTTTGAACGAATCCTATGACGGGGATGCCACCATCTTTCAGCAATGCACGTCGTTACCTCCGTTTTATGAGGCCCGTTCGAAACTCATCCTTGAGGAAACCCATAAAATCAAGCGCAACACCACTCGGGCCAACATTGCCGACATCGTCCTCACCACCATCGTCGGCCCCTCTGCCGACGGCAGGGCCTCCTAATCCGGCAACCAGAATCGTCGGCCAGAGGACCCGCAATAGTCTGCTTCCTCCCGTAACAATCGCCAGAGCACGCAGTCCGACAAGGTCCGCGACAGAAGAAATTTTGGCAAAGACCGCGGTAGTGATATCAGCCTCCGCCGTGGGCTACCTACCTGCCATGGGTCGTGTGGGCCCCACCATCATGGGCCTCCCCTCCTTGCCCATATACGACATCCTCATAGACTCTATCTCAGAACCGACATGACCAACATGACATACTTAGCCCACGTCCACAACAGGCTTACACAGCATAGGCCCCGCCGACATCGACTTATGCACCAACTGACATTGAGGCAGCTATGAGCATAATGTCACTCAACACTCCAGACAAAAATTGGTATATGGACACAGGCGTCACATCTCACATGACGACATCACAAGGTACTCTCTCTTCATATTCTAATTTGAGTAATTTAAATCGGAATATTAATGTTGGTAGTGGACAAGGCATTCTCATCCATTTTTATGGTCATTCATCCATATCCCCACCACATCTACCACTAATCTTAAAAATGTCCTCCATGCCCCTAAACTTATTAAGAATCTAATCTCCGTGCGACATTTCACAACTGACAATTGTGTTTTCCTGGACTTTGATCCTTTTGGTTTTACTGTAAAGGATTTTACGACAGGGAGACGAATAATGAGATCTGACAGCACCGGAGATCTCTACCCTATTTCAAACGCCGTCAACAATCTAGCCTCAGTTCCCTCAAACTTTGATGCTCTTTCGTCTTTCTTACGGCATTCTAGATTAGGACATCCGGGAGACTTTGTTTTAGGCTCCCTTAGGAAAAATAATTTTATTAATTGCAACTGTATTTCTAGGACTCCTATATGTGAATCTTGCGTTTTTGGGAAACATGTCAAATTTCCATTTTCTACATACATAAATTGTACTTTAATGCCTTTCGATATCATACATAGTGATTTATGGACATCTCATATTTTGAGTACGGCTGGCCATCGATATTATGTGTTGTTGTTGGACGATTATTTCAACTTTCTATGGACTTTTCCAATTGGAAATAAATCCCAGGTCTACCCATTTTTACTTCATTTAGTGTTTTGTAAAAACTCAATTTGAAAAAAGCATTAAATATTTTCAATGTGACAATGACAGAAATTCGATAATAACCAATTCAAATAATTTTGCTAAAAAACGGTCTTATCTTTCATTTTTCCTGCCCTCACACATCATCTCAAAATGGTAAATCGGAACGAAAAATTCAAACCATAAACAACCTCATTCGTGCCCTATTTGATCACGCCTTAATTCCCCCTCAATTATGGCATTACGCACTCTCCTTGGCCATCTATCTCCTAAACATAATTCCAAACAAGTCTCTAGCTCAACGGTCGCCCACCCAAGTTTTGTTTCATAGGAACCCCTCCTACCAACACTTGTGTATTTTTGGATGTCTTTGTTACCCAATCTATCCGACAACTCACAAACTCCAACCGCCAGTCTTCCCAGTGTGTGTTTCTGGATTACCCTGTCAATCATCGTGGTTACTCGTGTTATGACTTGTCGAGCCGTAAAATTATTATTTCACGTCATGTTCTATTTGATGAGTCTCAATTCCCCTTTGCCTCTCTACACTCGCCACCTCGACATTCCTACGACTTCCTAGATGATGTCCTAAGTCCTCTTCTAATTCACCATTTACATCATTTGTCGTCCCAGACCTCGGGACTCACCACCACCTCGGCTAGTTCGGGACTAGCTGCCCACCCGATTCTACCGACAGTGGCCCGGAACAGCCCGTCTCAGGGTGATTCCGCAACCACCTCTCAGTAAACAAAGGTTTGGCCAGCCAGTACCATCACCCCTGCCCTTCCTCCTCTTTCCGGTAGTCCCGCGGCAAACCCCCCTTCTATCCCGCATCCCGAGACACTCTCTCAGACCATGGAAACCCATGACATGCACGAAATTCATAAACCTAAACGGTTGTTTAACCTTTCCAATACATTTGTCCCTTCCCCTATCCCTCGTAACCCGAAGGATGCCTTGTTCGACCCTAATTGGAAAGCCGCAATGATTGACGAATATAATGCTCTTATTGATAATAAGACGTGGGACCTAGTACCCCGTCCACCTGATGCTAACATAGAATGTAATTTTATAAGTATTTTTTTAAATTTTTTTCACAATTTATGTATTGAGTAAATGGTTGAACCAGGATAAGGCACAAGTCACACAATCATGTAATTTATCTTTGAAGTTTCATTTCTTTTACCTACACGCTCTCTGCAGTTTCCCATATTTTCATTTCTATAAAAAGAAAAAATTATCACTATTCTTTAAATTTCCCTTTCTTGAATCTGCTAGTCGTAAACTTTAAGTATCTTTCTCTCATTTGTTTGATCAGCAAAAAAAATGGGACTTTTGATACATGACTGACGTTGTTTTATGTTGTTTAATGAAGTCAATCAGTAGAACAACAAGTGGAGTATCACTAAAGCCTCCAAAAATTAGCTCAAAGTTGCAACATGTTCAGCATCACTAATAAAGTCAATCGTCTTTATTTTCTTGTGATGCTAAAAATTTGTTCAGTATTTTGGAATAATTGTATCATGTTTGTGTAGGTTGATTGAATGAACTCAATCATTTTTTCAATCAGATTGCATTTTATTTTGTCATAAAAGTTTCAACATGTGGGAATATTATTCAAGCCAAAAAAAATTACATGTAGATCCAGATCCGATCCGTGGACCCGGTGGATCCGGATTTGGATCTTATTTTTATGGACCCGATGGATCCGGATCCAGATAAAAAAAATGAATCTGGATCTAGATCTAGTAGGATCCGGTCCAGATTCGATCCGTTGCCATCCCTAGATATGAGAGGTGTGTACAAACACTCTTCACACATGGGGATGTAGCTCAGATGGTAGAGCGCTCGCTTAGCATGCGAGAGGTACGGGGATCGATACCCCGCATCTCCATTGTCTCTTTTGTCTTATTTCTCTCCAAATTGACAAGTTTCAAATATTTAATATTACTGACTTTATAATCTACTAGTTGTCGTGCTACTTAATTAGTAAAAGTCTACTCTTTCCATTTATTCATATGCTTATCCATGTTACAATATAATTATAATGTTGATGAATAATTTCCATCAAAACTATCCTAATAGACCATTCTAATGTCATTAGGTAGATTTTCTACTCTACCTTCACAACTATTTTTTCTCCATTAGAAGTTACTTCTGTAGCGCAAATACCTAATCAACGGTTAAACTAGAAGAGAAGAAAGGGGGGGTAATTAAACAATGAAATTTACTCAAAATACCTAATCAAGGGTCCGATTTCTTGGTTCTTTATTTATGCCTTAATTTTCTGGAGGATAGTTTGTAAATCGTAACTTTAAAATTTTAAGTAGTTGATTAGGAAAGAGACTTTGATATCAGTCAAAACCTCATAAATTTGGCAGCTTCACTTTAGGTCACAAATTAAAAGCGTACAGATTTAAAACTGAGGGTTTAAATGACTTGTGTTGTTAATACTAACGACCAAACTTACCAAGTCGAAAAAATTCAAGGTCGTATAGTGATTTTTCAACTACTTCAAAAGTTACAATCAAAAAGCTTGGTTAATTAAGTTGAATAATGAAAATTCATACTCCCGGTTAAAATTAGTATTTTAGTAGGACAAAACGGAATGACCGAAACAAAAAGCAACCCAAATTAATCATGTAAATAGTTATCCATACTAAGTGTTTACATTAAATCATTTAAATTATTATTGTTAAGAGATTTAATGAGATGATCATAATTAATGCATGTTAATTGGAGTTGTACGTACGTAAGTACATAACCAATGATGCAGTTAGAAATTTAATCAAGGAGGTTAAAAAAAATTCAACATGCGATCTATAAACAAGTTTTGCATTTCTTTTGCTCCTCCAAAAAAAGTTAATGGGGATTTGAAAAAAACAGTTTACATGCACCAACCATCAGGTTTTATACATCCATTATATATATTGTAAATTATTTATTAATAAAATCAAAAAACATATTTCTTTAAAAAATATTTCAATTCCTTGTTGGCGAATTCACCATGCGATAAATCAGGAGTTTTTTTTTAAGAACATGAAGCCTAGCATAGTAGCGTTCTTCTTTACGCTTTTCATATATGATATATCCAAATCAGACAACTATATAAATTTAACATTGCCTGCTCAAGAAGCAATGAGCTAATATATAAACCTATATGCGAAATATATTTCCACTTCATAATTTACTTAGGAGTATTATATAGTTCTCATAACCAGTTGTTAGAAATAAAAGTCCATTCACAAGAGATGCTCTAAAAGCCTACTAGAATAAATACAATAATTTTAATAATCACTACCATACAAGTAGACCTACCTACATTGTATGATCACTTTTAAAAAAAATATATATATACGAGAGACATAACTCTTAGAATTTAAATATTATCTTATCTTTCGCCATCAAGCTAGGGTTTAGAGTGTTATGGGAGGTTCTGACATATATAAATATATATATAACGTGAGGACCACTGTGCGGTCAATGATTTATTTCTTGGTTTGGATCTATGAGCATATCTATTTCGTATAGATTTACGCGTCCCTGCACCAACAAAGCTTTAGAACATTTGATTGAATGGAAAAAAGAGTTCGTCAATAACATCATGTTCCAGACTGTAACTATTTCGATCTCCCCAACAAGAAAAATAAAAAGATATATCAGGTGGAGGAAATAGTGCTACCTAAAAAAGGCAAGAAGTTAACATCAAAGTTTTGGAAAAGGTCCCTCGTGGTTGTGCTCTTTAATCTTAGGTGATAACTATAAAATAAGAAAGCTTGTGTAATTGACAGTCTTTCACATTTTGCCATGGTTAACTAAACACGTTAGGCATAAATTCAAAGTCATGAGAAAAAGGAAAAAAATATTCTAATACGGAGTATATAATATTAGTAGTATATAGGGGTGGCCAGTGGGCCGGGTTCGGGACGGTCGGGGCGGGACGGGGAAGGGGCGGGATCGGGTCGGGGTGGGACATGTGGGATCTGGACAGGCGGGATTCGCCGAAGTCCCGTCCCGATCCCGTCGGAATCGGGTCGGAGTTTTTTTTTTTTTTGCACTTAATTTAAAAAATAACATATATATAAACAACTGAATAATTGAACAAGAAAAGATTGTTTTGTGTCTCTTATATTATTTAATAGACATATGATTTTTTTTGTAATACAAATACAATTGTCAAAATTGCAACTTTGTGGTGTTGTTCAAAAGTTGCAAATTACATAGTAAAATTGCAATTAAAAAAATTACATTTTGAAAAAAACTTGTTCTAGTTTCGTGATAGTTTCTTGTGGTTCTTCGGTTGGAATTGGTATTTGTTGGTCAAATTGCTTCACGTCGCTTCCACCACCTTCAGATAAGATTTCGTTGTAGTTTTCGTCTTCTTCTTCGTTGATCTCCGGTTGACCGCACCTTCTCCTCTCCGCTCGTATCCAATCTCTGAATAATACTGCAATCTCCAAGCTATCTCCGGCTAATGAGTGTTTGTGCTCTCTTATTTGATATCTGCCGGCAGAAAAAGCACTTTCAGACGTCGTTGATGATGCTTGAATGTTCAAAACATCTCGAGCCATCATTGAAAATGTTGAAAAGGTCTTATCATTCTCCCTCCAGTATTTCAGCAAGTCTTCACGTCCTTCTTCATTGAGAACTGCTTTGTACGGTACAGAATCCTGCAAAACAAAAATATCAAACTCGCTAATTTGGTTAGTAGCGGTACGGCCGCACATTCTATTTCTGAGGCTTTCAATACTAGCCGCAGAAACAACATGTCTTTTGTGAGGTTGTGTTGAAGAAGAAGAAGAAGATGGTATGGAAGTCAGTAGGTTGCTAGCACTTTCTTGTTGGTAAAACCTATATACTTTTTCTATTCGTCTTCTACGCTAGACAACACTTCTTCTTTAGTTTGTTCAATAGGTGGTGGGTGATTTGAATTTTTAAGACTTGGAGGTGGTAGTACTGCTATACAATCATAAATAGTTTCAATAAGTGATTTAGTACCGTCTATTTTAATAGTCGGATTTAATACAGCACCAATAATATAAATAGTGGGAATAAGAACAAATTTTTTTTTATTTTGATAAACATTTTTTAATAGCTGCCTTATAAGCTGGTTTATCCATATATTCATTAAGCAGTAAAAATATTAGAGCTATATAAAACAACATAGTTGAAATAGTATGATAATATATACCGGAAAATTTTTTTGTTGCTTGAAAAAATTTCTCTAGAAATACAATAAGTTCAAAAAATTTTCCCCAATTGCTATCTACAATCATATCAGCTGAATTTTGATTATGAGAGTTAAAAAATAAAGTTATAGGTTTTCTATAGTCATAAGCAACAAGTAGTTGCTCGTATAAAGAATTCCACCTAGTGGGTACTTCTTCTGAATTTTTTCAAGGTAGTTGGCAATTGTGACAAGTTTGTTTATATTTTTTTTTCATTGTATTCTATTATTTTTTAAAATAAAGTTTATAGCAAATTGTATTTTACTAAGAATGTCTTCAAAAAGTGATAGATCATCCTTTACAATTAAGTTATATATATGGCACGCACATTTTATATGAAAATGATCTGGAAAAGATGGAGTTAAACTATTTTTTAAAATTGTAATAGCATAATTGTTAGAAGAAGCGTTATCTAATGTAGTAGTCATAATTTTATCAGTTATTTCGTAATAATCGCACACTTGATAAATATTTTCTGCAATAAAAGTACCGGCGTACCTATCATCTATATATCTATACGCTAAGATACGTTTTTACATAGACCATTTATAATCTATCCAATGACAGATTACCGTTAAATAATCATGGTCGTTAGTACTACGGCCTATATCAGAAGTGATAGCTACTTTGCCATTAAAATGATATAATGAATAACGTAAATACTGTTGATATTCATGTGAAAATTTAAATACATCTCTCTTAACAGTTGATATAGAAAAATCGTTAAAAGCAGGATTATACATTTCTCTAATGAAATGAATAAAACCAGGAGATGAAGAAAATGAAAAAGGCAAACCCTCCACATCAACTAATTTTGTTATTGCTTCCCTATCTCTATGTTTATTGTAATTAGGGCCTACAATTTCCCCCGTCGTGGGGTTAATTTGACCATGTACTTGGTCCGGGACAGTATGTGAACCTTGTCCGATGGAGCGGGCGTTTGCGCACCCGATTTTGAAGCCTCGTATTGGGCACACCTAGCTGGATGAGCTCTTGCTACGTGTCTCATTAAATCCCCCGTCCCACCGTGACCTTTTGCAGTTTTAAATTTTAAAACATCTTTACAAAATTTACATTTAGCTACTTGATTCTCTACGTCCCTATTAAAAAATGTCCATGCATCTGATTTTAATGGTCGTTTTGCTGGACCTCATCCCATACTAGGGGGAATATGAGACATTTCAGTTGAAGGTGCACTAGTGGGTGTATTGTCATCTACATTAGTGGGTGTATCATCTAGATCATCGTCTAAATTAAAGTCTTCTTGAGTTCCAGAAAATAGCCCCTCGTCTAAATCTAATGGTATTGTAGGAAAATGTTCAGTATCAACAAAATCATCCTGTGTAGGAATAGGATTCTGTCTAGAAATAGGACCCTTGCCCTTGTTGTCCCTACTAGAAGAAGTCTGACCACCTGTAAGCATACGTTTAAATCTTTCCATTATAATTTATAATTATATTAATAAATAATTAAAGTAAATGAAATTAAGTGCGCTAAATAAAATAAACATAATTTAATGAATGAACGAATGTACCAAACGCCGACGTAACGTCGACGTATAATCGAGAGGTTGAAAATTGAAACTTTGCTCGATGAAAGATCATCAAGCTAGTTGTCAACTTCACTCTCAAATGAATAAATAAAATTGATTATTTAGTAGACAATGTAGACTTGTAGAGAGATTGTAGGAAGATTTGTGAGAAAGATGAAGAAAAAATGAGGTATTTATAGTTGAAAAATTGGGTTAAAGTGTAAATATAATAACTTATGAGTTAAAAATAAATATTAAGGGCGTAGGGGGGGTTGGGGGAGGGGGAGGCCAAAAATGGCCGTTGCACAACGATCAAAATGTAAAATGGTCGTTGGTGCAACGGTGATTTGTGCAAAGAGGAGATTTAGGGCGGGACCTGGACCGGGGCGGGCCTGGGGCGGGCCGAAACGAGATCATGTCCCGTCCCGGTTCGAATCTCGATACCGCAATTTTTATTTCTTTAAATGTCGGGGTGGAACCGGGCTGACCCAACCCGCTAGCCAGCTATAGTAGTATAGACTATCTAACGGTGAAAATAACACATGAATGTATGACAGTATGAGGCTAATGAAGAAGATCCAGGAAAGGTTTGTGGATTGGTACAAAACACCAATAACTGAAAAGATATATTACCAATCCATTATATATTGGCACAATGAAAGGCTACATATCCAATGGGGAAAAGGTGAAAGGTAGAATAGTATTTTTGACACACATAGGACGCAAGCTAAGGCAAAGGATCAATTCCATTTGTTTTGCAACTCAAGTTACCTATCTAGCTCCTTTTTTTCTTTTAGATGGTAAAAGTCCAAATTATTCTTTTTGGTTTCCAGTTCCACGTCAACTAAATAGTACATCAATGATTATGCATGTACTGTTCTCAGATCATATGCAGAAAAAAAGTACTCCATAAACATTGGATACTAAAGTATCACTAAACATATGAATATATATATATATATATATATATATATATATATATATATAATATATGTCAAGTCGAAATTAAAGTAGTAGGTATATATTTCAATTACTTGATGACTGCTTCGTTAGGTTATCTTCCGGTATGTAACATCGTGATCAGCTTATTAAATTTTCCTATAAATTTCATTAGACATTCGAATTATGACATGCTTTTATTAAGCATCTGAATATATGATAAAATATTTTTTTAAGACATTTCAAATTAAAATTTTAAATTTTTTTTGCACATATTTTCAAGCGCTCATAACATAGATAAGATAATCACTTAATTAAAATATGTCACATTCTTTAATTATATGTATTAACCTTACTTATAGCCGTTAAAGTTCATGCATGTTTCAATTGATGCTGGTGTGTATAATTAAATGAGCACTTAAATTTAACTTAGTTAATTTACCTACGTAATGAGCGTTTTGAACAATTATAAAAACTTTTTTTTCAAAATATGAACTGAAAGTGTTTAACATAGGTGCTCAATAGGAACAAACTATAATAAAAATATCTAAATGTAATTTACTGACAAATTTAAGAGTTGATATTGTCGATTTGTTCAGCCGGTTATTTACTATATTTACTAGGAGTATTGGAAAACTCTAATTTAATGTCGTACTAATGTATGCAATCATCACCGTAATTTAATCTATAACAAATTAATACGTAATCTGTTTGATCAAATTTATTTTTCTTCAAAAGTGCTTATTTTAAAAAATTGAGGTGTTTGATCAAGCTTTTGGGAGAAAAATAAATGCTTTTGGAAAGTAGCATTTTTTCACAAGTTAAAAAAGTAGTTTTTTTCCTGAAGCATTTTAAAAAAAAATACCTTTGAGAAAAATATACACACTAACTGCTGCTCAAAAGTGTTTTTTTAAATTAATTGATCAAACACAAACTGATTCTTACTAAAATTATTTTTTTAAAAGCACTTAAAAATTACTTTTCAAAATAAGATGATTTTAGAAGCTTTACCTAAACAGGCTATAAGAGTACACAATTTAAAACGATAAATACAGAAGAGAAAAAAAAATATGTGGGTTATATCGAAATATTTTGAGTCGTATTAAAAGCCTACAATCTACATCTACGATTTCTAAGCGCCATATGGAGCCTAGCTCGTCGGGGGACCCTTTGTCCACCCCAATTTTTAAATCCTCGTCCGGCGAAATGAATTGCAAAGAGGAGAAAAGGTAATCCCAACATTATAATTTATACGACAGTATTTGATTGAAAATATAATCTATTTATTTAAAATGTATGACTTTATATACGCTTTTGATATTTTTGTGGCTATAAAAATATGTTATTAAATAGTAAATTTAGTGTTTCAATATTGAGTTCATTTAAATCTCATACTTTTAATGCGTAATACAAATTTATGTGTAAAACTTCACTAAAAATATACTCTCTCTGTCCTACTTCCTCTGATAAAAAAGAGTGTTCACTTAGTGTTTATTTTTGGAGAGATTAAAAAATATATAATTTGATCACTTACATTGCAAAAAAAATAGTCCAAAATTTACATTGCAAGCTCTAGCTCAAAAATACTTTTATACAGTATTATACACTCATATATAAAATTATACACTTTTATATAATGTTATACACTTCTATTCCCCCCTGTCCTTTCTGATGGTGCCGACTGGCGGCAGCGGCAGCGTGGGAGAAGAGAGAGAGGGAGGGGAGGAGGAAGGAGTGAGTGGAGAGAAAGGAGGAAGGAGTGGTTATTTTTTGTAAGATTTAAAAAAGTGAGTTAATTTTGATAGCATCAGTACCCTAATTAACATAGGGTGTAATTATCTCTTTATTTGTTGGTTCAAAAAGAATATTCACTTACCAAATTAAGAAATAATTAACCTTATTTTTTCAGATTTGTCCTTATTAAATGTTAGGTGATCAAATCTCGATACCTATTAATTAGGGCATTTTAGTCAGATTATCTATTTTTGTCTAGGAGTTAGTATTTTTTCAAGGGGTGGACAAATGACTAAGTGCACACTTTTTTTTATTCGGAGGGAGTATTTTATATGAAGGTTGTTGACTCGACACGGAATTTAAGAAAGAAAAAAAGATTTTTGAAATTTGTGGTCTAAAAAAATTGATTGAGAAATGTGTGACTATAAATTATTTCATCAAGGGTAAAATAAAAAATTTAAAGTTAGATTGTTAATAAATATAAAAATATGTCATGTTTTTAGAATTAACTAAAGAGTGTTATATAAATTGAAACGGAAAAGATAATAAATAATATATATAAACTCATAATTTTAAAAATATAATAGATCCAACTCTAAGAACATTAAACATCCATATTCAATCCGCTTTTCTCCCTTAAGAATAAAATAAGTGTAAAATTAAATTATAGAACGTTATTTTTAACCCATATTGTGAATATGTTGTTGTTGTGTTGTAATGTTATTTTTCCGAACAGATTAATAAGGAAATATAATCGTGTAAAATTGCACAGAACGGATAAAAACTTAGGTAGAAAAGAAAATAAAAGAAAGTGCATATTGAAAAATTGGTATAATTAGACCGTTAAGGGGTATAATTGGTAGTGTATATTTCAACGAATCGAAAAATGCCCCTAGCGCCAGCTCCCATTTCAACAAAATTCAAATACTCCCTAGAAGTCTCCAAATTACGTCGTTTTAGCCCTACCTTCCTCGATTCAGACAGACAAAATTACCAATTAGGGTTGCAGACTGAGAGAGAATTTTCCCCCCTCTCAAATTCGTTCATTTTACTGCAATTCAAAGCAACGGTAGTGATATAGCTTCGTTTACAATCCACGGACCCACACCCCTTCAAAGTTCAAACATCCCCAAATCAAATCCCTAAATTTTAACTTCTTCTTCTCTCTCTTTTCATAATTACGAAATGGCTCCTCCCAGGAACCAAAATAGAGCTCCTCTTCCTTCTAGCCCTTCCAATGTAAGCACATTTACTCTCTCTCACAATCTTTAGTTCAACCCATGTTTTATTTTTGTGTTTAAAGTTGTGGGTGTTTCTTAGTTTTGATTTTTATTCTGTATTTATAGTTTAGTTTTCGGTTATATATGTTTTTGTGTTTCTTTTTTTCGGCTTATTTTGTGTTTAAAGTTGTGGGTGTTTCTTAGTTTTGATTTTTACTCTGTATTTATAGTTTAGTTTTCGGTTATATATGTTTTTGTGTTTCTTTTTTTCGGCTTATTTTGTGTTTAAAGTTGTGGGTGTTTCTTAGTTTTGATTTTTACTCTGTATTTATAGTTTAGTTTTCGGTTATATATGTTTTGTGTTTCTTTTTTCGGCTTATTTTGTGTTTATAGTTGTGGGTTTCTCTTTGTTTTGATTTTTATTCTGTATTTATAGTTTAGTTTCCGGTTTTATATGTTTTTGTGTTTCTTTTTTTCGGCTTATTTTGGATTGATTGAAGCAACCCATGTTTAGTTTTTGTGTTTTAATTTGTGGGTGTTTATTAGTTTTGATTTTTACTCTGTATTTATAGTTTAGTTTTCGGTCATATATGTTTTTGTGTTCCTTTTTTGGGCTTATTTTTGATTGATTTAGCAGCAAATGTTTTATTTTGGGTTTTAATTTGTGGGTATTTTTTAGTTTCGATTTCTGGGAGTTACCAATTTTTTGGGTTTGCAGAGTAAGTACGCGACAGATGAGATTACAGTAGATAAGAAGAGAAAAATTGCGAATCCGAGAATGCCGACTTCAGCTACTGGTGGTAGACCAACTAGGCAAGCATTAACAGTGGTGAATGCGGCTCCAGATCTGGCTCCAGCCAGTGGACCGCCAAGTACTGCTGGTTCAGATAGCCCTGTTTTTATGTTTACTAAAGAGGATGTTGAAGCTTTACTCGTGGAGAAATTGAAAACTAAAAACAAGTTTAATACTAAGGTAATGGTTGTACTCTAGGTTAATTTGCAATTTTACTTGCTAAGTTACACAAATGTTAATTAGATTTTGCATAAATTTCTATTGTTCCTATTAGGAAAAGTGTGATCTCATGTCAGAATATATACGAAGGCTTAAGCTTTGCATTAAGTGGTTCCAGCAGCTTGAAGAAAACAATGTTATACAACAGGCATCACTTAAAAGCTTGTTAGAGTCAGCAGAAAAGAAATGCAACGAGATGGGTATGACTGTGTTCCTCTTGTATATTAAGTTAGTGCTGTCCGATGAATTACTGACTTACTTTAGCTCTTTGGAATTTTTCTCAGAGGTGCTAATGAAAGCCAAAGAGGAAGAGTTGAACTCGATCATAATGGAGTTAAGGAAAACTATTGAAGCTCTGCAAGAAAAGTGTGTGAAAGAAGAGTCAGCCAAATTGGTAGGATGCGGGGCAAAGATCATGTTTTTTAAATTTGCGACTTTTGTTGGAGTTTGTCTCTGAATTACTTAACATTTTGATCAGGAAGCGATGGATTCTTTCAGTAGAGAGAAAGAGGCTAGAGATGCAGCAGAGAAACTGCAAGCTTCAGTTTCTGAAGAGCTCAATAGATCTCAACAAGACAACTCAAGTGCGAATCAAAAGGTAGGGAGACGTACAATGTATTGCTTTGGCTTGATTATAACAACAACGACATACCCAGTATAATCCCACAAGTGGAGTCTGGGGAGGGTAGAGTGTACACAAACCTTACCCCCCTACCTTGTGAGGCAGAGAGGTTGTTTCTGATAGACCCCCTTGGCTTGATTATAGTTTTGAATTGCTTGGTTGTACTTACTTATTGTTAAATATCTGCAGATTCAATCACTAAATGAAATGTACAAGCGGTTACAGGAGTACAATACAAGTTTACAGCAGTACAACAGTAAGCTCCAGTCTGAACTTGCTTCAACAAATGAAACATTGAAGCGTGTGGAGAAGGAGAAAGCAGCAGTTTTTGAAAATCTCAGAACTCTCAGGGGTCATTATACTTCTTTGCAGGAACAACTCTCTTCTTCTAGAGTAAGTTTTAGATTTTCATGTTTTCTTTTTTTCCTGTTGTTAGCATCTATGCAGCTTTGTTTTTTTCCATCTTCTCTTTTTGAACACTAATCTAATATTATCAATCTGGTGAAGTTAACTTCTACTCTGTAGCAATGTGCAAATTCTGATTCATTTCAGGAGTTTTTAAACTGATTTTCTTTAGTTGAAGCTTAGTCTGTTGCTTTTTTCAACCTGTACCCACAACTAACTATACGGTCAGGGGCGGAATGAATTATTAGCAAAATCATGGTGCACGTGAACCCGTGGTCTCTCCACTAAACCAAGTATTCCATGTACATATTTCCTAAAACTGATCTAATATTATATGTTGGTCTCCATGCTCCAAAAAGACTAAATTGTGCACTTTGTTAAATACCGAGTTATTTACCCAGAGATATAGGGATCTGTTCCCACTTAATACTTCTTTTTTCCTCCTTTATTTAGTGGTGCACCCATGTTCTAGAAATCCTAAATCCGCTTCTAGGTCCGGTAGCTAAATTTGATGGCATTATGGCACTAGTCAGATTTTTAATATTTATGATTTTTAGGTTTTTTTCTTTTTAGGATTGTGTTTTTCTCCAAAGTAGTATTTCCTTGGTTAATTGATGTCTATTATTCATCTGGATAGAAGAATGGTTACTGTTTGTCATCTACTGAGTCACATTCTTATTTTCTCTTCTTACTTAAAAAGGCTGTTCAAGATGAGGCTGTTAAACAAAAAGAAACTTTAGCAAATGAAGTTGGATGTTTGCGGGGAGATCTACAAAAGATGAGGGATGATCGTGATCAACAGTTGCATCAAGTCCAGGTTCTAAATGCTGAATTACTTAAATTGAAGGAATGTACTGGGAAATCTGTTGCAGAGTTAGAGAACATATCAGTAAGGGCAAACGAACTGGAGGTTCGTATGGTTTTATTTGTTTGTCTGAACTTCTCAAAGCAATTATTTGTAGTAAATAGTCATCATTTTTTATTTTTTTTCTCAGGCAAGATGTCTGTCTCAATCTGAACAAATAAACAGATTGCAACAAAAACTTACTTTTGCGGAGAAGAGATTAGAGGTGCGTTACAATTGGCATGGCATATTGAGATTCCTTTTCATTTCTGGGATTTCTAATAGTCCCATTATACCTCATAAGCTTTAAAAGATATTCCTCTTAAATATTTTACCACTTTGTCAGATGTCCGACATGTCAGCACTTGAAACCAGAACAGGATATGAGGAGCAGAAGAAAATAATTTTTGATTTGCGTCAGCGTCTTGCTGATGCAGAAACAAAAATTGTGGAAGGAGAGAAACTTCGGAAAAAATTGCACAATACTATACTGGTAATTTTCGCACACATGATATGCAACTAATATCTTAAAAGTTCACCGAAGGTTTACTTATGAATCTTTATGATACAGGAACTGAAAGGCAACATACGGGTTTTCTGTAGAGTGAGACCTTTATTATCTGAAGATGGTGTTGGTGCAGAAGCAAATGTTATCTCTTTCCCAACCTCAATGGAAGCACAAGGGAGAGGCATTGACTTGGCACAAAATGGTAAGTTATATCACATTGAAGCAGATAGTTTTGTAGTTTGTTTAACTTTGCTTTTGTGTCTGTTAACATTGATTTGATATTTCTTTTACCAAGGACAAAAGCATTCCTTCACATTTGACAAAGTTTTCACGCCCGAGGCTTCACAACAAGATGTTTTTGTTGAGATTTCCCAGCTTGTACAGAGTGCTCTTGATGGTTATAAGGTGATATATTTTTGAACTTTGTGTATGACTGCAATTTAGATGTCTCGTGTTAATAAGGAAAAAACAATTGATGTTTGCTATAATGGTTTTCTGGCCAGTACTGTTCTATGTGAAAAATGCTTTTATATCACTCTTTTCTTTTTAGTCTGTGCCAACAAGGACGTCGCCTTTCTATATTTGGAAACTTCTAAGTTCTAACTTTCTCCGAGGGACTGTAGATCCAGAAAGGAAGGGAAGGGGGGTTTTGTATTTGCTTAAGCTTCCCATTTTACTCTCAATGATATACTCTTACGACCATAGAAATGTCATAGTATGTCTAAGATCAGAAGTTCCAAGGATACTTTTGGCATGTACCAAAATTTTCTTTCTTTTTTAAACTCCACCGCCATATCTATATTAAACTGTAATGCCGGGGGCAATAGATTCATTTCTCTTTTGATATGTCAAATCATTCAATTAATAAGCAAAGAAAAACTGAACCATAGTTGACTGTCATCTATTTTTCAGGTTTGCATATTTGCTTATGGTCAGACTGGTTCTGGCAAGACACATACAATGATGGGCAACCCAGAAAGTTCAGAGAATAAAGGACTAATACCCCGCACTTTAGAACAGGTATTTGAGACCCGACAGTCTCTTCAAGCACAAGGGTGGAAATATGAAATGCAGGTGAGAAATCGTAACTCTTCTTGATCTAGTTACTTAGTCTGTTTCTCTTTCTGATATTGTTTCGTCTTTTGTTTCTCTTTTCTGATATTGGCTTTCCGCATTATGTTTAGGTTTCAATGCTTGAAATATACAACGAGACTATTCGGGACCTTTTGTCAGGTTTTGATGCTTCCAGACCAGAAAATGGCGGAAAGCAATATACAATCAAACATGATGCAAATGGCCATACCCATGTCTCTGACCTGACAGTTGTAGACGTTCAAAGTAGTAGCAAGGTTTCTTCTCTTCTAAGGCGGGCTGCACAAAGCAGGTATTAAAATACAGCTTCTCTTTTTCCTCAGCGTCTATTTTCTAAAATTAGGTTTTATATCTGTCATCAGCCTTTGCATAAAAAAGGATGATTAGTGAGGAACTTCTTGTGCTTGAAGAAATAAATGCTTCTTGGTTCCTGTATTTTGGGCTCATGAGAGTTTTTATTTGTGAAACCTTTCTTTACTCATTTATGTGTTATGTAGGTCTGTCAGCAAGACTCAGATGAATGAAAATTCTTCAAGAAGTCATTTTGTTTTCACTTTGAGAATTTCGGGTGTTAATGAGGTGAGAACATTCATGGACAACAGCTACTCTATATAGCAGCATGTCATTTGGATCGCCTATTTCAGAACTAGATTTTTAAATTGGCTAACAGTTTCATTTCCCAATGTGTAGAGCACAGAGCAACAAGTACAAGGCGTACTCAATTTGATTGATCTTGCTGGCAGTGAGCGTCTTTCTAAGAGTGGGTCTACTGGAGATCGGTTGAAAGAAACTCAGGTATTTGAGTTACTTCTCTTTTCAAGAGCGTCCTATTTCTAGAAATTTACGCTAAACCTATCTCTGACTTTCATTCAGGCTATCAACAAGAGTCTATCGTCTTTAAGTGATGTTATATTTGCTCTTGCAAAGAAAGAGGAGCATGTGCCATTTAGGAACTCAAAGCTTACATACCTTCTCCAGGTAAAACTTCTTTTAATCCAATTTTAAAATAAAGAATGACTCTCCTTCTGATTTATTTTAACTAAGGTGTTTTGAAGTAATATTTTGAGCTACAATGGACTGTTGCATCTGTTTCCAAAAGTTTAGTTATTACTTGGTCTTATTTCTGACCGTTGCATGTTTAATCAGCCTTGTCTAGGTGGTGAATCGAAAACGTTGATGTTTGTCAATGTGTCACCAGATCCTTCTTCTACTGGTGAGTCCCTGTGTTCACTCCGGTTTGCAGCAAGGGTTAATGCATGTGAGATTGGGATTCCAAGGCGTCAAACAAGCATGCGTCCATTGGATTCTCGCTTGAGCATTGGCTAATTTTTTTTTATAGAACTCTCGTTCTAGTTTTATAAAAGTGTATTATTTTAACGGAAGTAAAACACACCTCTAACCAAATCCACCTTCGATTTGTATAGTGTGGAGAGAGAATACTACTGCCTATGCATCTGTAATAGCAAGGGCCTTTCCCTTTGAAACATTCACGAAGTTACGTGTTTGTAACTTTCCGTTTTTACAACTTAATCTCCGTTTGTTGTAACTTTTATATTATTTGTGGATATATGAAGTATATAATTGACGAGACGAACACCTAGAACAAGATCATAATGCCCACACAATTGCTTGTGTTCTCCATTGAAGTATAAAGCAAACAGAAACATCATTCTGAAATACTATATACTGCATTTGTCTCACAAATCCAAAGTTCATTTGAGACTTTTGTTGCAATGTTACATTGTAGATCATATAGTTGATCCGACTTGTTTGGAATTGAAACATGGTTGTTTAGATCCCTTTCTTAAGAAAGGATTCCAGAACTCCTCGTTAAAAATGTCTATATCTAAGGTTGAATGTATCAAACATTGGAAACTAAAATCTAGGTCGTTTGGTTAGTGGGATAAGGATAATAATTTTGGGATATTTCATGAGATTATTTTTCCCCGCATTTGGTAAAGGGTTTATTTAGTCCGAAGATTATTTTATTTCACCATTTTAGTATAAATGATGGGATAGTATACCAACTCATGAGATATCCTAATCTATCTCATCCCAACCCACCAAACAACTCCTTATACAAATGTGATGGAAGCCGAGAGTGTTCATGAAAAGAGAAGAACATAGTTATCAAAGACAAAAGTGTGACAAATATTCAATGATGACCGGAAGATTTCTTGAGGAGAGAAAAAAGACATAAATGTGATAGATATATAATGACGACTGATAGATTTCTTGAAAAGAGAAGAATCTTAAAAAGATATACAATGTGATAGCATGTATTGATGACAAATTTGAAATAAGAAAACTTTGAATGATGACAGATAATTTTTTACTAAAATTACGCTCTATGAAAACTTTGCTCTATGTCTATCCAGAGAAAATATTTACATGCTTTCGTCCATATTTTGGGCTTGTTACCTATTTTAGCTCATATTTATGTATAAACATCTTTTATACCCTATTTACAAAGTTGATACATTATGTATGATGCTTTCCAGGTATAATGTTGTATAATATTTATAAGAAAAATTTAAAATATATATAATATTATATAACATTATACCTGGAAAGAAAGCATTATACACAATGTATCAACCTTGTATATAGAGTATAAAAATGTTTATACACAAATATGAGTTGTATCGGGTAACAAACTCAAAGTATGAATTACGTGAGGTAAATATTTCAAAAATAGACATAGAAAGTAATTCTTTCATATTAAGTAATATTGTATAAACTTAAAATATAACTACGTGGTGTACTATTTTATGTTGGTTGTATAAAGAGAAGGTTGAAAAACATTAAAAGTGATAAAGATGTGACACACACACAAAACGAACAATTAGAGATGAAAACAAGGAACTAAATAATTACAAAGTTGACTTAAAAGGGCAGCCCAATGCACTACGTTTTCGCTATGCGCGGGGTTCGGGCAAGGGCCGGACCACAAGGGTCTATTGTATTTAGCCTTACCTCACATTTCTGCAAAATGTTATTTCCACGGCTTGAAAGTTGACTTGTATTTGAAAAACTTAAGATCCAATGTACTCTCTATTTTTCTTTTTGTCATCAACTATAAATTATGCAAATTACAAATGATACTATTTCTCTTTGTTTAAACAAATGTACCAAAAAGAAAAACTAGAGAAACATGCTCGAATGTTTTCCAAGGTTCTTTTTGTGATTCTTTTTACAATATTGAACATATAGAAAAAGTTCTTATCATTAGTTTTGCGTAAGAAAAAGCGCAAAGAAATTGAATAAGCTAAAACAAAACACTATTTTTTGAATTACTGAAGGTAAAATTTAAGTGTCTACAAAATATACAGCAGTAAAAGTCAAACCCCTTTTATTACAATCTTTTTTTTCACTGTGAGTGATCAGATCATACTATTATCAGGGGTATAGAAGTAAAATTAGTTTTACTATATAATGGCGGTTAACCATCTCTTCAGTCACTTATGTTACAGCAGCATTAGGATTTAATTTTTTTTTGGAGGAGCATGATGAGCTAAACAATATTCATTTTTTCAAATTTCCATATATGTACAGTGACTTAGAAAGGTGATTTTGTGAGTTGTCTAATGTGCTACATACATGATACATTACTTGGCCTTTAGACTTAGATGAATTGATCTTCGAATATTAGTTTATCTTGCACTTTTCAGTTTGACTATTAATTCGGATATAGATTCTTCAATAATATACCCCGGTGAAAGTTTCTACTTGTCTATGGGTTTACGGGGCAATTTCGGGGAGTATTATCCAGTTGACAATGTTGATGTAAACATGAGAAACGAAGAGCACGATGCAATTGTTGTTACCCATGCACATCTTTTTATTTGTAATTGGTGTATAAGTGGAGAAAGCATCTCTATTGGAACAGATGTGTCTTATAGCACCTGTGTCCATCCACCACTGCATGAGATTCTCAACAAGGTTTGTTTCAAGCACCACCGCTTAGAACTCCTCAATCATGTCGTCCAGAAACCTATCTTTGACGACGTTAACCTGTGCCTTGCCTTTAGCCTTGGCCTTCTCTTGTTGCTCAGTCTTGAGCTTGCGGCAGTCCTTGGTCATGTGACCAGGTTTCTCACAGTGGTGACAGTTTCCTTTGAACTTCTCCGTCGCTTGGGTCTTGCCGTCTTTCTGGAACTTGCGCTTCTTACTTGGGTTCCCTTTGGCCTCAGCCAGAATTGCCTTTGCCTCAGCGGGTTGTTTACCCCTAGGCAAGGCCTTCTTATTATCTTCCTGAATCTGAAGTTTGATAATAAGTTCTTCAAAGGTTATTTCCTCTGTTTTGAGTTTTAAGTAACTCATAAACTCATTCCATGAGGGAGGTAACTTTTCAATCAGTGATGCAATCAAAAACTGCTCATTTGGTTTCATACCTTCCAAATTCATGTGATGTAGAATCATTTGGAATTCCTGGACTTGGGACATCACAGTTTTGCTATCCACCATTTGAAATTTCAAGAATTTTCCAACGATGAATTTCTTAGTACATGCATCTTGTGCGTTGTACTTCTTCTGCAGTTTTTCCTACAATCTTTGGCAGTGCCTACGGTGCAATACACCGTGTAGAGAGGGTCTGACAGGCAGTTCAAAATATAGTTCTTACACATGAAATCACTATGACTCCACGCATCAAGAACCATCTTCATGCCATTAATGACATGGATACCTTGGCCTCCTTCAGCCGTTTCAGTAGGCGAAGGGTCCACTTCATCTCCAGCTTGTGGAGGATCTTCTGTTAGGAAATGAGACATTCCCATAACAGTCAGATAAAAGAGCATCTTCTGCTGCCATCTCTTGAAGAGCTCATGAACTTTTCAGGGCGTTCATGGTGGAATCCAACTGGTGGAGGAACGGGAGTGTTCCCTTGAGCAGCAGAAAAGGCATTGGATGAGCCTTGAGCAACCGGAAAGGCATTTGGTGTGCCTTGATCAGTGAGGAAGGCAAAGGGGTTGCCTTGGGTAGCAACAACAGCAGAATCAGAAGCAAGTTGTTCTCTTCCAGTCATCTTTCTAAGCACTTACAATAAATCTTGTCTTAAAATTATGGGATACAACAATTGTAGGAAACGGAAAGTAAGTAAATATTACAAATTGATTGAAAGGATAAACTAAAGATTACAACAAAATTGAAAATGAAGAATGAAACAAACTCCTTATATGATTTGCTGAGTCGAGTGATGACACTCTGTCTTTAAGACAAGATTGCCCCGTATATCTCCTTTTACGTTGTCGGACAATAGTCTCCCAAGATACAATATCAACTTAACAATTGAGCAAAGAAAACTCAAGTGTTACTCCTGAAGAACTTTGAATGTAATAAACTTGCTAGAGAGGAAGAAGATGTTAGAAAATTCTGTAAATATTTCTAAGTGTTCTGTTCAACAATTGAGCCAAAAGCCTCAATTTATAGTGTAAGAAGATGACCGCTCAACTAGTCAACTAATGACCTTCAATAGCCAATGTAATGACACTTATTGAGAGGTTACATTCAGCCAAATAATGGCTGAATTCATGTGCTAAGTAATGGAGATTCAATGCTCCAAAATCAGCCCAAAGGTCAGAACTTTCCAACTTCCCATCGCAACATTCTACCTCCGAAGTGCCGCGGCTCTGTGAATTAGCGTCGCGGCTCCAGTGACTGGCCACCCAATTAGCGTCGCGACTCCGACGGTGTTGCGCCGCGACCCTTCAGGGCTTCGCGGCGATTTCCGACTCGTTTCATCTTACACTTCGTACACTTCTTCTTTCGTTTACCAACGTGGAATACTTTGTCATTTGGCCAATAACCGTCCATCATTATATGTCTCAAACGTATTACATACGTACCAATATCTCTTTCACTAATGAAATTTGCGATACTTGGCACTACGTGTGCACGTGTGTGGAAACGACATTTCCGACGTGCGGAGCCCCAATTGTTTGAGTCATAAATAATGAGATATACTTAATTTCACATTAGTAAATTTCCAACAGACCTTATGATATATGTACACAGGTTGGTTTTGTTGTCACTTGTTCAGGTTGTTATTTCCAGTTTCTCTTGTGATTGTTATTCTTTGGCCTTGTCAGCCCAGACAATTATATATTCACGCTATGATATACAGGTGGTACGCTCGAGCCGTTCATGCACCGGGTGCCGGCCACACCCCCTGAAGTTGAGGTGTGACAGTGCCTCGACTAGCTTCAACAGGATCTGATTGTATCTCAGGCTCCTCTAGTAGAGCTATTTCCCTACCTTGGGCATCAATAGCAGGATTTGTAGAATCCAAAATTTTCACCTTCTTCCTTATTTGCTTTATAGGTCTCTGGGGATTATGTGCTCTCTGCTCATGTATCAAATTTCCAGTCCTACAATTTTGCCCCAATTGACAACGTTGATGACAATAAGTGGGTCTCCAATCATACAGGACTCTTTGGGCAATGATTTTCCCGGTGGGATCACGTACTTTACTAGTTTCAGGAAGGGATCGAGTAACATCCATTTCCACAAGAATACATGCGTACGAAATCCTCTTTATATTTGTCGTACATGCATCTGCATAAAGTGGGCTACCAAGACCACTTCCAATCTTACTTAGAGCTTTACCATTCCAGCAATTTAAAGGTAGATCAGGCAGCTTTACCCAAATCACTTCCTCCTTAAAATTGAAATCTGATGACTATGGTTTAAGTATGATGGGTCGACTGAATAAGATATAAGGGCCAGCAAAAAGTACCTCGTCTCGATCACTGATACTATTGAATTTAATCACAAAATAGCCTTCGTTGTGATAGAAGACATTGGGCTTCGCTACAAAGTTCCATTATCAGTGTCTGCTTCCACATCAGCAGCTTCTACCTGAATCATGACTTCCGCGTCCTGCATAATTGGTGGAATATACGCGAGATTCATCCCCTTCCCGGCCATCTTGTTTGTATCGAACAATCCTGCGCCTAAATGGTTGGTTTCATAGCAATTTGGCCTGGCTGAAGTGGTTTCGATCCCAGAGCTAAGCAAGCTTCTTGACTCAGTACTGTTCCATTGGCAATAGGTGTTGAAGCATGCTTCCTCGATCCGGCCTTTCTCCATCATCGTCAGTATCAAAATCAGTCCTCTGGGTCTTTCCCTGTAGGAGTTGCTGTGAAACTGGTGGTGTCTTGTTGGTGGTTTTCCTCGGCCGTCCCCTCCCCATGCCAGAGAAGGCGCAGGTTAAAGTTAAACAAAGTCACTCAACGTGCACTGAGAAAGACGGTTTAAAATTACCATAAAGTTATCAACTAAATTATTCATCTATAACGTTTGATTTGTAATTTAAAAACCCTCATAATTAATATGTATATCAATACATTAATAAAAAGTTGACATTACAGTATTAACCTTATCACTTCCCACTTAAATACTTTTTTTTTCATTTTTTTATTATATAATATTTTGTAAGAAAAAACAAATTAAAACTAATTTTTGAGAAAAATATAATAGTTTAATTTTAATTTTAAATAATATTTTATTTTTAAAAAGTATATAATATTCATTAACTTTTAATATAACAAATCAACATCAAAAAAATAATTTATGCATACTTAAACTCTGTATATAAATAAATCTACATAATTAATACTTACATAACTAATAAATATATTATTAATATCTGCATAACTAATACGTACATTACTAATATATGCATAATTAATACATATATTATTAATACTTGCATAACTAATACCTACATTATTAATACTTACATAATTCTAGTCGGCTACAAAACGAACCCTTCGGGACATAAGTTAAACTGTGACATTGAAATCGTTGTATGTGCACTTCCCCTTTATACCGTGTATGAGTTGTTAACCAGTCATTATCAAAGTTTTCGTCACGACATTAAAAACACGCAATGCCAATATACAGAAATAAAAAAGAAATAAATCCTGAATTTTCCCAATCGTCAAACGGTCAAACTCCCAAATTAAAAACCCTTATTTGTAAATTCCTCCGGCCCGGAGCATTTTTTCCGGCGATTGATCGGAGATTGTTTCACTGAAAACACTAACTGGCTTTATGATTACGGGTTCGAAGATAGCTCCGTAATTCGAATTTCTCAGCTAGTGCATCCGGGTTTAACTGGCCCATACAAAACATGAATGGGTCAAGAAATGTTAGGTATTTTATGTTCTCAAATTTTGGTTTTGGATTTTGTATGTGACTGACTTAGTAAAGTTTGGATCTTTTAGTTGATTGATGAATTTATTTTGTTTCCAGTATTTTAGCAAATCTTGAGTTATGATAACCCTTTGACTACAACTGTGTGTAAAGTTTAGAACTTTAGGGTTTTTAATGTACATTTGGAGTTTTAGTTTTCAGTAGTCTTTTCTGGGATTGATTTGAGCCCAAATACAGTTTAATTTGGCATGATATGTAAATAGTAAGTAGTATTTACCCACAAAGGTAGGGGTAAGGTCTGCGTAGTATGTTGTTGTATGCAAAAAATAATTTGCTGTCTTATTTTTCCTGCAGTGACTTACGTTCCTTTTGAGCCGAGGTCTATCGGAAACAACCTCTCTACCCGCAAAGGTAGAGGTAAGGTCTGCGTACATCCTACCCTCCCCATACCCCACCTGTGGGATTACACTGGGTATGTTGTTGTTGTAGGTAAATAGTAGTATTTGTTATCATTTGTGGTGTTCACGGTTGTATCCCTATCTACTTTCTAGTATTGTGATTTGACGCCACTGTATTATTTGTCTCTAAGATAGGGATTATGAAAGCAATTCATTTTTGTTATTTTCCAGATGAAAAGTTACAACTTTGGAATTGATGGAGTTTGACTATCTACGTGCAGTCTAATGAAAAAATAAAGTTTAATGTAGAATTATATGTGATGGAAAATTGTATCTTGTATGACTTCAGTCCTGTATTTTTTTAGAAATGAATTTAGAATCTGACTTAGATTCAACTATAGGATGAAGACAGAAATGCTGAACGTCTCCATTTACTGGAAGTTTCCTCGCTATCCGAGTTGGGAAGGTAGAAAGTTAATGGTTTTGAGTGCAAGCTATAGTATAAGGTGCCTAACATCCAGCCCTTAGTGGAGGAGCAGGTTGAAGATATAATACTGCTGTCGAAAACTAACATAATTGACTATCTTCCACTTTTCAGAAAAAAAACTAAACATATTTGACTATCTTCCTTCGCATGTTACCAACTTTCTATCAGAACCCTACATTTCGCCTACTGATGAGCATTATCAGAATCTGGTAATTGTGGCAGAGATCGGATAAGAAACAACACAAAGGAGGGATGTACTGAGAATGGAGAATAGGGAAATACTTTAGGACAGAGCATCCAATATGCAGAAAGAGTTGAACAGAATGGGCAATATAAACAGAAAATTAAAAACTTAAATTAGGAGGACGCCATTTCTTAAATGCAGAATCTTGATGACAGTTGATAGAGAAAAAATATTATACTACTTAACTTATTGAGAATGAAAGGGGGAAATCGAGAAGGTGTAGAGGAGAAAGAGTAACAGATATGGGGGAGGAAGATAAGAGAACAGAAGTGTGTGGATATTTGAAGATAGACTGAAAAAAAAAGAATAGAGTAGGAAAGCTAAATAGAGAGGAGAAGGAAAGAAGAACAGAACAACTAGTGCTGCTGCTACAACCACCACAACAATCATTATGCCTCAATCCCATACCAGTTGGGTCAGCTATTAATCCTTTATATCCATTCTGCTTGGTTTTGACTCATTTTATTACAATATTCTATAATCATTTAAACAAATTTACGTTTCAGACTTATCCCTAAATTTATTTTTAGAGTAACATTAATTTCTAAACAACTGAAGAAGGTCTTGGCCAATATTGGACCTAATTGAAGTGTAACAACACGAGTATGCCGTAATCTCAACTAATTGGTATCGCCTATATGGATCTTTTGCTTAAATTAAGCAAGAACTTGAATAATGCTCTTTGATCTTGGCTAAAATTAAGGCATGCTGTGTGTGTGTGGGGGGGGGGGGTATAAAAATTTGCTTGATTGTCAACTAGATGTGGTTGGCTAGACAGTAATGTAGCTGCTGCTATGTGAAAGTTTTTTGATAGAGCAGCAGGGAGTGAATATGATATATCCTGATTTTTTTTTTTGCTTTCTAGTTCAAGGTAGGGGTAAGGTCTGTGTACATCCTTCCCTCCCCAGACCCCACTTATGGGACTACACTGGGTATGTTGTCTTGTTGCTTTCTAGTTCAAGGGTGTGCATTTGGTAGGTGTCCGTCAACATAATATTCATTCTTTCATGTGCCTAATTCTTCTATATATTGTTACCAGTAAAAAAAATCTTCTATTTGTTGTTTTAGTTTTGACTTCTGTTTTTCTTTTCTTTTTTGTGCTTGTTTCTAGTGTTGAGATCGATGGGTCGATTGGTGAATCAGATTACCCAAAGGAAAGTGGTTCTAAGAAAAGGTAAGAACTTTTTGCCTCTTCTGGACATTTTTGTGATGATCTCCATTAGTGTTGTCGAATAAAAATGTGATGTTGCACTCAATCGTTGGATGTAGTTTAATTTGATTAGCTGCTGTTTCAAACAATTATTAGTTAAATCAGTGAGGTGACACATTCCCCGCTCTCTCTTTTTATGTTTTGAGAACTTTTTACCATTTTTATTCTGTGATTCACCGTTCTAAAAATATCTATTGCATTCTGCTTTAACTGGCGAGGTTTGAGAATGTGGAATCCTCTCGACAGATTTTTGTGTTCTTGTTATAAGAGCCTGCATACGATATTGCTGTATAACTCAAAAACAAATTTTAATGCTCTATTTGAAAGAATTCAGTATGCCCCCGGCATTCGTCTAGTTTATTAAGGCTTCAACATTGTGTGATAATGATTTAACAGGTTACACAAAGTCCCACTGATATATTCCTAATCCTATAATTACAACCTAAAAATTGAACTAAGTTGTTGGTTGATATATTTGTTTTTAGCCTCTGTGACCTGCGCACACTTTTCTCTCACAATTTTAGGTAATTGTTCCAGGGTAAGAGTTGAATCATGTGCTCCAACAAGTTCCAAAGCTTGCAGAGAGAAACTACGAAGAGATAGGCTAAATGACAAGTGACCACCTCACAACCCATTCTATACGAACTTTTCTCTTTGTTTCATGCTAAATTGCTGACATTGACCTACTTATCAGGTTCATGGAATTGGGTGCACTCCTTGAGCCTGGCAGGCCCCCCAAAACAGACAAATCCGCTATTCTGGTGGATGTTGTTCGCATGGTGACCCAGTTACGTGATGAAGCTCAAAAGTTGAAAGACTCAAATTTGAATCTGCAAGAAAAGATAAAGGAGTTAAAGGCTAGTATTACTTCCCTCGCAATGCAATCCTCCTAGAAAATACACTTTTTTTTTTATCTTGCATCTGTCATTCCACTTGTTACCAAGTATTTTCCATTTTGTAATGGTGACAATAGGAGTGGCAAACAGGCAGGTCAGGTATGGGTTGGGTTGAAAATGGGTTAAACAAAAATGGATAAAATATCCAACCCGCCTATATTTAACACGGATAAAAAATGGGTTAAGCGACAGCCATATTATCCATGGTTTCAGGAATAGTCAAGTGAGAACACAAGCTAAAATTCAAAATAAGCTCAACTCTCAGAAAGCAAGAACTCATGAAAAATAACAAGCAGACAAATGGGTATTGATAATATGGATATTCATTTTTTAGTCGATAATTTCCATATCTGATTCATTTTTAAAAAGTCACTTACCCGACCCATGTCTAATGGGTCGGATTGGATGGTTACTTGTTTTTTAACCATTTTGCCAGCCCTATGTGATAAGAAAAGCTAGAACGTCACTGAAGTCTTCTGCTCCTTAACTTCAAGCATGTGTTAACTTGTGTAGGTCGAGAAAACCGAGCTTCGAGACGAGAAACAGAGGTTGAAGGCTGAAAAAGAGAAGCTAGAGCAACAACTAAAGACTACGAGTGCACAACCTAGTTTCTTGCCTCGTGCCATACCTGCTGCATTTGCTGCTCATGGTCAAGTTCCAGGAAGCAAGCTGGTGCCAATCATGAATTACCCTGGTGTTGCGATGTGGCAATTCATGCCTCCTGCTGCTGTCGATACTTCACAGGATCACGTGCTCCGTCCTCCAGTTGCTTAACTTGTGGAAGCGAAAGCCTACAATGGTTGACTTTACTGTTCGGTTATATTAATCGTGTAGTCAATGCCCTCCGGTTGTACTAGTTTTGGCTCAACTCCCCTTACTGTATGGATGATAACTTGTGACTTTTGAATTTATAACGGTTTAATACTGGCTTTATGTGTAAAATTTAATAAATTTAACCAGGAACTGCCTCTACATTTTCTCTGTTGGATTATCTGTTTCTGTCTTCCTTTGCCTGTGGCTTGTAAGGTGTCTTTGCATTTTGTCCCACTTTTTCTCAGTTTTGTTTTTGCCTTTTTGGTACATTAGAAAAGACCAATGTTTCTAAGTACAATAGGGAAAAACATAGGCCCACAGTTGTTACATTAGTGTGAGGGGAACATTACATCGTCTTATAAAGTCAGTTTTACTTTAATGAATTGGATATTCAGATGAACTGAGTGTACGTTTAATGTAACTTTACAATGTCAAAAATCATAAATAATTTCAGAGAGAATTAGAGAAAAAAAAGTGAGAAATTTTCTGCTTCGACTCTCTGAAATACTGATAGTATTCTTAACATCAGTCTTTGTGATATATGGTTAAACATATTTGACCATCAATCAGTTGAAATAGAACGCTTGGTCCCTCTGCCTATAAATTTGCATCACAAATTTAATGAATTATTGCGTGTCATCATTTAATTATTCATATTATGTTAAATTTGTATTGATACTCCATATTTAAAGGTTATAATAATTCTGAAAATAATTTAACATTAACATATAAAGGGACCAAAACACATATTACTAGTTTAATTGATTTAAGATTAAATGTACAACTTAATTTGCCAAATATCACACACCCAAAATAAGAATTATTTACCATCAATTGAGGGATCAAAAGTGCAATTACCCTTTATATATGAAAAATATCTTCTTCCAAAAACAATTATGGAAAGAAAAAACTTAGGAATGCTTCTGAAGATTGCTTGATTGTCAAGGACTTAGTTAGGCAATAAGTTTCCAAAAATAAATTCCTAATCCGAATTTTACACGGAAAGGGTCTTTTCTTATATATACGAAAGTTGATTAATTGCTAATCCGAATGTAAAACGGAAAGGAAAAACACTGAAACTCTTCTTATATATATATAACTACTTGCTAAAAATTATATTGCAGCTCTAAATGCAAAAACTGCTAAAAAAAAGTCACTTATGTATGAGAGATTTTCCACATTAATGCAGCAATGGCCAAGCAAGAATTTCCTCAATCATTGATGAAGAAATTGCTAGATTTCTTCCCTGTAATTATTCAGTTCAAGGAATCTGTTCATAACAAAATACAAGCATCTGGTGACAATAAAGTTCAAGAATTCACCTTTATGCATTATCAAACAACTGATTATAAAATTAGTGACATATCATTATGGGATAATTATAATTTCCCCGCTTCAGGGTCAAGTTAAAGATCAGTTACTCGTCGTAACTATTGTTTTCATGACGGTCGTGTTCGTGTTGGACATAAAGCTAATGCAAAAGTCGAGACCCCAGGTGTAGCAGATGGTGCAAATATTATTCTACTACAAGTACTAGTATCATTATGTGCCCTAGCTGTCGCAAGAAGTTCCATCCTCAAGCGAATTTATCGTCCTCGCGTCATAATCTTGCTACCAGATCTGCCTTGCACCGGCAGAATCAAGATCATCGGAGGCTGTCTCTGGAACGAGAGGAGCCCGCTGTTAGTGAATTTAGAATGAGTGTAACTTTAGTAAAAGTTAAAAAATTTCTATGTATATGTAATACGAAATTCGATGTATAATTAGAAGCAACGAGTTTAGTTGAACTTGTCGAACCACCATAGATTAACTGACTCTGCTAGTGTATTTGACAATTCTTATATTAAGACTTATCACTCGTATTTCCTATTGATTGAATATACTTTGGTATTTGTAAGAGTTTTTGACTCATGAAGGAAGCATGTTAATGGTCAATTTGTTTATGAAAACAATTTACCTATTTTTGGAGTGTCATATTTGGAGTAATGTGAGCTAATTAGGTTCTAATTTTTTGAATGATTCGAGTATTTGATGTCACATAATTGTCGAACAAGAAACATTGTTCCAAGTATCTACATTAAGTAAAGAAATAATCTGAACAAATTGGAAACAATATATTCCTATTCTCCCTAGCTATGATATAATATGACACACCTTTTTAAATTTGCTTTTGTTCTATTGTTATTCATTAATTGGTCCAAAGTCTAATTCAGATAAATATCAAGTACTTATATATCGACTTTATAGAAAAAAAGTGAAGAAAGAAAACCAACCTAGTATTCCCATTAAAATACAAATTAAGTAGCTAACTATATTGTTCCATTAAATGTTTTTATTTCCAACTTCCTATTGTAGCGGATCCAAATAGAGAAGGTGATATTCATACAGCTACGGGACTAGCTTGGAGTTGTGACATAACGATTGATGTTGTATCTTTTACTAATTGATTTATTGTGTTTCTGAATAAGCATTTGTTGTTGAAAGAATTCATACTGTTTAGAATGTAAGCTGCAAAATAAAATACATCAGAGAACCAGAAATTCAAGTAATCACGAAGAGTTCCAGCATGTCAGGTGTCTAGCTCAGGGCTATTTCCATCTCGCTGTCTCATTTATCAACATTCTCTTTGGCCACCTCATTTCAAGACGCTCTAATATGACACCTTTTGATAAGTTTATCGGAGAAGTTAACGTATTTGGTCCACAAAGGTCGAAGTTGAGGGAATGCTATATCGAGCCAAGGTTTTGCTCGACCATTGAAATGGATCACACCAGCACTTTGAGCTTCTGATACAGTTGTATTATCTTGGTATCCTAGTCCTAGCATGTGCCAGAAAGGATCAATCGCGCGGACGTGTCCATGAAATGCAATTAGACCAGGAGGTAATGTCCCTAGCTGCCACAAACTTAGATCTGATTTCAAGTTCTGGATACAAAAAGCTGTATCAGTTAACAAATTTTGGATTGTTTAACAAAAACCTATGAAACAGTGTTTTTTTCATGTTACTTGTAGTTTACCTGTTGGAGCCAGTAGTAGTATATGTGGCTTATATTTGTGTTCCTCCAAGCTTTTAGATCAAAAATGTTCATGCCATAGGCCCACGCGCATTCACTTGGATCGAAGTGTTTTGCTATTAATGGATGAGAAAAGTTTAAATAGCTTTTGAAGCGCTTTGACATGACATACTTGTCCTCTCCCCTGCATGTCTCCACTGCTCCGTTCACCTTGCCATTCATCTCTATGTCCCATAGACGCGAAACATCCGTTTGAACCACGATGTCATCGTCCAAGAACACTACCTTATCCACATTGGGAAACAACTGGAAAAAAATCATACTCAGTAGTCAGTATAATCATCTTCAGGAAAATGGATCTTTACACGAATAGCTGGCTGGTTTTACAGTTAGGGAGGCTCTCGAAACCAAACGAGACTAGAAAGAACATGGGAATTAGCACCATTCATATGAGTGCTTTTGTCTCGAATACTTTCCTTAGCCAGTATATACATAGATAATACACTTATTATACATGGATTATACATATATTATACATCAGCTGGCTATTTTTTAGTTTACGCGGTTAGGTGGGCGGCTATTTAGGTTAATTCTTCTCAGGAAAATGGGCACGGATGTTACATGTATTTAAAGTGAAAGACAATATATCTTAAATTTCAGGGCTTACCTCTGGCAAATGTATCCTTATGTGGTTCATCAATGAATTATATTTGGGACTGAGGGCTTGCAATTTTGCTGCAATGATTTTAGGTTTCTCAGTTTTGTTTGCCACAATTGCTGATGAACCTCCCCTGAACTGTGACCTAGCTTTTTGGTCTCTCTCCATAGCTTCCAGAACCGGGACCTTCCCCTTTGTGAACCAATCAAAATGGTGCAACCCTTTAACTTCAATGATAGCGGGTGTTAAAGGATGCAACGAAAACCAAGCTTGCATAGGCGCATAGGTTTTCCTATCGGTGATAATGTGAAGAACTATCTTTTCAGGGCGGATGAAATTCTGCACGAGTGATGATGCAACGACAGAAGCAGCAAGAATATTGTCGGAGGCAAGAACAAAATGGTAGTACGAGTTGTCAACAAGGGCGGGGACAAGCTCAGGCGATGGTAACTGGAGACGGGCATTAGAATTGGTGGAATGCTCATGTGCTAGCTTGAGAGCAAGGCAGTGAAGCTGTTTTGGGATGCTACTAGACGCCACATGCCGATACAGGTATTCTTGGATTTTGGCAGTTCTTGTCCTCTCTTCTAGCTGAGTGACCTGCAAAAAGAATAGGCAATAATCAGGTCTTGACGTTGACACAAGTACATTATGAGATATTGTTTAAACTTGGATTGTTAATCTAGCTTTTGCCTAAATTCTGTATATATCTTGATAAATCTACTAAATATCTATAAAACATTTTACTATGACTCCCATTATTACTGTAGTATTAACTTGAGGTCGTTGTTGGAACCATAAACTTCAATCTAGATCCGTTTTGTCACGACCCAAACTGGAGGGTCATGACGGGCACCCGAACCTTACTTGTTGAGTACCATTAACCATATATATAGCATATATCCGTAATTTCGCATGGCCTACGAGGCCGCCACGAGATACCCTGCTGACATATAAAAATAGTAAACCGGGGAGGAGCTATGTAAAATCTTAACCAGAAGGACTCAACCTATATACATATAGGTACCAAGGGGGACAAGGCCATACACGACTACTATACACAGGACAACTGTCTACAAGCCTCTAAAGAGTACGTAACATCATAAGGTCGGGACAGGGCCCCGCCATATCCAAAATATCGTACCACGACTATACTGCAACTCTGGAAAAAATAGAGTGCTCCAATATCAACTGAACCAGCAACCTACTAGTGCGGATCGTCACCCTGAGCCTGCGGGCATGAAACGTGGCATCCCCGACAAAAGGGGCGTCAGTACGACTGATGTACTGGGTATCATAATAGAGACTGAAAGTAACATGAGACAAGAAACAACCAACCAGTAGAGAATGCCTCTGAGGGCCATAATATGCCCAAGTACCATGTCTGTGCAGAATGACTCTGAGGGCCATAATATGCCTAAGCATCATGTCCGTGCAGAAAGCTTCTGAGGGCCATAATATGCCTAAATGCCATGCACAATGCAAATGCGGGCATTCATATACATATGCGTATACAATGCCATCAAGCCTCTGTGGGCATCCCATCATATTATAACGGCCTCTGTGGGCATAATCATCATTGTGTATATATGTACCAGTTGTAGGTGGTGTGCGTATATACCGTCTTCCCTTTACATACCCCATACATACATAATGCATACATATAGAAGAGTATATAATTCCTTTTGAGGTCAAGGTATGTACATGAATATAATGCATGAATGATATGATAATAAAACACTATAAATTTGTCGGAGTGATGTAGTATCGCTTCACCTCCGATTAACATTATGAGTACTAACATCTTTTCCATATACCTCAATAAGAATTTAGGAACATATTTAAACATGCTTTGACAACAGGAATGAATAACATGAATATTCTTAACTACTAAGAGTAGAATCATTTATGGGACAATATTACGTTTACGTTTCGTGCTTAGAACATGTCAAAAGAAGAAATGATTTGTCGTAACATACCTTTAGTGTCGAACATCTAATAACAATGTCGAAACCTGCTTCCTCTACACGTTAATATCAAAAACGAAGCGAAGCAGCCCACTCTTCCCGAACTTATAGGAATCGAACAAATACTTGAAACAAAATACACGATTATTACAAAAGTTGCTCTTCAGCTCGTGGATGCCTCCTTCTCTTATGAGGATATCAAAGTTAAGAGAATATTCAGCTTCACTCTCTTCTAAATACCCAACAAATCACGTACGTTAAATTTTTTTTTAGTGGCTTTGCCTTGAAGTTTCTGCCATGCCCACTTTACTTAACACCTAAATTTCACTACCAATATTTTTGCAAGCTTTATCACATTGTGACCATAAATTAACAAGATAAGGGAGGGCATGTATTTTTCCATTTAGTGGACCGTGGCTCCACATGCCCTTAAACTATATTAATTAGTTGATTACTACATAGCTGCCACCTCCCCATTCTTAAAACATAGTCACTACACTTTCATCTTCCATGTTCCACGTGGAAATGATATATATGAACACTTATCTCCTACTAATTAACTATATCCCTCTTTTCCCACACTTAATTAAACTTATCCAATTAGTTAATTCCTTGTCACCCACTAACATCAATAATTAGCCAATTTTTCAATAATTAATTTCTTGATCTTAATTCACTTAAATAATAATCACGTTTAGCACGCTTCATATAATCATCATCATAATCGTGTTATATAGCACTAGTCCATAATTTCTTTTGGCACACACAAAATATTATTTCTACTCACCGTCATTGCACTTTTAAGTCTGAATCATTTCGGGACTTCATCTTCTTATACGAGGAGCCCTTTATTTACATGCTTGAATATAACCAAAATTTTCCGGGGCTCGGGTCTAGCTGGTCAAACCATCGTCCGAAAGTACGAGGTGTTACACGTTTCTTGCCCCGAGTGCCTAAATATGGATATCTTATGGCCTTTTGCTTCATTATTAGTTCTTTGTCAACAGAAATTAGTTGCATATGATACATTCAAACCTCTTTATAACGGCGTCGTTTGTTTCTATAATTTTTTGTTATTATAGCAAAATGCTGTTATAGATCATGTTATGATAAAATATCGGTTTCATAGAAAACATGATTATTATTGTGAAATGTTGTTATAGAGAATGATTGTTATAGAGAAGTCTGATTGTATAATGTGCCACTTTCAACTATATTTATATCTATGTTTGTTTATAAGACACACTAAGAGTAAAATACCATAGCTTTAAGCTTGACAGCAAAGGTTTTCGCGTCTGGTCTTCCATCCTTCATTTCTGCAATAAACTCATCTAATGTTTGAGGGGATTCAGGCCTTTGTATTTCAGTTTGCTCTGAAGGTTCCTCCAATACTTGGTATATCACCTCAGGAACCTAACAAATGCAGAATAATAAGAGACAAGAGTATGTAATTCCAAAATTCGATACTAAACAAGCACCACTAAGGGGAGATATCTTCATTATTCGATAGGGGAATGTCACAGTATTATGCACAGGAAAAAAATACATTGCTCAGAAGCTTACAGTTGATTCAAGCCGTTTCCCCAAAATTCTTGGTCCAATTTTTTTCCCCAAGCAACCTGCACTAGGAAGAAATTTCAGAATGCAAATAGCAGAATATGTTGTGAGTGTTAAATATGAAAAACCGAGAGTCACTTGTATATTTACGCATCATTCCGTATATTCAGGGTACACTGGACTATGGTTTGCATTTATATCCTTCCTCGACATCTACACTTGTCTCATACACAGATGCTGATTGGGGTGGTTGTCCAGACACCAGACGGTCGACGTCTGGATATTGTATGTTTCTTGGCAACAACTTGGTCTCCTGGTCTGCGAAGCGTCAAGCAACTCTATCCCGCTCAAGTGCCGAGGCTGAATATCGGGGAGTAGTTAATGTGGTCTCAGAATCATGTTGGTTACGTAATTTGCTTTTGGAGCTGCATTGTCCCATTCAGAAGGCAACTTTAGTATATTGCGATAATATTAGCGCCATCTACCTTTCAGGTAATCCGGTTCAGCATCAACGCACTAAACATATCGAAATGGACATTCACTTTGTCCGTGAAAAGGTTGCTCGGAGTCACGTTCGCGTATGCCATGTCCCGTCAAGATATCAGATTGCAGACATTTTTATAAAGGGTCTCCCCTCGGTCCTTTTTGAAGATTTTAGGGACAGTATCAGCGTTCGAAGACCGCCCGCTATGACTGCGGGGGTGTGTTAAATATACAAGTGACTCTCGGTTTTTCATATTTAGGTAATATAATTTATGGTAAATATTTAGTATCCTAGTTTAGGTAATGTTGTAATATAATTAGTAGTGTATTACCATAAATGTATAGAATAAGGTTTTAGGAATAGAATAGGAATAGGATTCTCCTATTTTGTAACTTGTATATATAGTCTTTCAAGTAATGAAAATAAACTTTTTTTAAGGGGATTATTTCTTTCAGTAAGAAATGGTAGCATACTAGCATTATTGCTTCTATATCTGTCATATATGTATTAACTTAACATTTGCTATCTGTAACATTAACTTATGTTCCAAATCATGAATATAAAATTAGACAGAGAGATGTACCTAGGGTCGAACATTTTCGTTCTCCATCAATAGTATCTATAGCCGTTAACACGAAGACAACCCGAAGGAGGAATGTAAGAAACAGGAGGCAGTAGAAGACCATGCGATACGACAATCTTTTGGAGCCAACTTTAACTTTAATGAACTCCTTGAAACCTTTAGCAGGCAGAACAGTGACATGCCTGAGACTTGGTGATATGTGGAGCTGCATTGCTTTTATCAATCCACCCAAAAATAGGCAGAAAAAAAACCACAGTGCTGGAACTAGAACTCTGACTATAACCAAAATGTTGGTACTTTTAGTCTAGTCATTAATTAGGCAATAACTCAGAGAAAAAGTTGAGTAGAATGCAGAATACCCCTGTAGAGGGATGCTGTAAAAGGAATTACTTGGAGATGGTAGGGGTGGGGGTGGGGTGGGGGGCTAGAGTTGCTTTCAATCACCTAACCTTGCTTAGCATGGAGGTTACATAACACGTCTTGCAGGTTTTTCTTTTTACAAAGTTCATAGTGAAGAAAACTCAAGAAATGTAGTACTAGTTGTTTGAAGGAAAGGGACAACATTTGATAGTATGACAGACTTTATTACCGGAACTATTATGGCTTTTTTAGAAACAACGAGCGAGCTGCAAGCACCTACTCCAATCGAGAGATCACCTCAAGGACGCCTTCGACATTAACGAGAATTAAACTGGTACTTATCGTGTGAGTAACTCTTTTCAGGGGTTGATCTCTTATATGGTCACTCTACTTTTATTTCGTCGCACCTGAAGTTACTAAACATATTTTTTTTTAGAAAAATCACTTAACTTTTCTCAAGTATCACACAAAGTCACTAAATTATTTTTTGTAACGAAAAAAATAATCATTCAACTTTGCCTAAGAATCACAATAAGTCACTAAAACATTTATTTTGTAGCCAAAAAGTCATTCAACTTTGCCTAAATATCATACAACATGCCTTTTTGTTTCCTCCTACCGACTTTTTGTGATACTTGGACGAAGTTGAGTGAGTTTTTAGTTATGAAAAATAATTTTGTAACTTGCATGATACTTACATAAAGTTGAGTGATTATTTCATTATAAAAAATAGTTTAGCAACTTTACTAGTACAATAAAATGAAGTTGAGTGACCATTTATCGGTACCACTAGAATGTAAGCATTGATGGTGAATTGTATTGGCTTGGTTTTGAAAAACGTACGTTAGCAAATAGTCCCTAAAGAAAAGGTTAAAATAAATGAAGAAAATATTATTATTATTAGAATAAAAGAGAAGTAGAGAGTTTGGTGTTGCTTAACTTTGCCTCCACATGTAGTTGTTATAGAATAGAAGCTTGATTTTCACAATGTGAAGGTTTAGGCATTTGATTGAACAGACTTTCTAAGATGGAAAATGATCTACTGTCTTTATTCTTTTTGTTTTTCCTAGTCTTCATACAAAGGTGACTCCAAAATCTAAATCCTGGTGAGGACAGGCCTAATAGTTGTTGGTTTGTTGGTGCTAAACTTAATTTGCAAAATTAAACTATTTTAATTATTCTAAAGAGTACTTCTGGTGTACAAGTTAGAAACATAATTCGTGATAAAGTTTGGTTCCATAGAATTTATACTGTTTAGTTGGTTTGTTAATTAATTCGATTATGCTCGATAAATTCAATTATTTGTAGGATTAGGCACTAAATATCATCATTTATGCATCATGCCAATTTTGAGCCATAATGGGTGAGTTTAACAAGTAATGTGTTTGTTTAAGGGTCAAAATATTTGGCAAGTTGTATGGACGTTGTATTCATTTTAAGGGTTTAATAAAAAATCAACTTATTTAAAAAGTGAACCAATTTGAGCTAACATTAATTCAATTCTTTAAAATCAGTTTCCTATATAAAAAATCAGTTTCATCAGTAAAGGATATAACAAGTTCTACACTCCTTTCAGACATGTTTCCAAATGTAAATAACTCTTTTTTTAGTTTATGTATTTTTAATGGCTTTGAAATATAATTATAATTATAAAACCAAAAGGAGTTATCAAACCGTTTTCATTATTGAAAGGTTAGTTAATTCACCTATAATTTTGATCAGGACCTTCCATTCAAGATTACTCTTTTTGTGAATTGATATGGAGGAATAAAGGTTCCTACTAAAAATGGAAGCAAAGGTGAAAAATAGCAACTTACAGATTTCGTAAATCTTGTTTTCTTAAACATCAAACACTTGATAATTGTAGCATTTAAGGCTCTTAAAGTGATGAAACCAAAACTGCACAATCGATTTAAATGCTCCTACGTTCTATTAGAATGTTACTTCTATTGTGCACTTCACCTTAAACTAACTCTTTCATAAAAAAGTAGTTCTAAACAAAAGTCATTTAACAATACCAAGACACAAAATCAGGAAGCTCGCGATGACGTAGAATCACGATGCAGCACATGACCTGTGCGAGGTAATCCACGTTACATAATCAGTGTATATAACTTAAATTCATCTCGAGATGTATATATACTTTGTTAACTATGGACGAAGACAAGGTGAGGATAATAAAATAAAGCAACAAGTTGAAAGATCCAGGCAATTATTTACATACTACGAGTTATTTTATTGGACAAGTTTGTGTCTACTATTTACAAAGTCAAAGCATCCACATTTTGCACATTGGGTCAATCAACGAGCCTAAACCTCTTTCTTCTCTACATTTTTCACCGCCCACAATATTAACACTTACAGAAACCTTCTGCGTAATAAACGAATAACGAACACCTGACAAGTTCATGAAGACAATGAATTAATCAACTGCAAGAAGTTGTGGATGATTTAAATGTCGAATAAATGAAAAAAGAATACTTTCTTCACAGAAAATGAGACGAGCAGATGTATATTTGAGCTCGGCTTTCTGCACAATGCAGAAAGCCAAGTTCAAATTACACTTGCTAGGTCAAAAAAGTTATGTAGACCGTGCTACAACCTCAATGATCTGAGGAAAATCTATCATCATGTGTCCTACAGTTGATGGAAACAAGCAAAATCAGTTACCTTTAATCAACGCTGTCAACTTCATCATCGAAATGATTCTCCATTGCTGCACCATCTACGTTATTATTTACAAACTTAGACTGTGGCACCTTCACGGAGCTCTTCACATTATTTACAAAACCTAGCCGGGGGTCCGCTTTAGGGATCTCACTACTATTTACAAAGCCATTAGCTGTTTGACTTGTCATTGGAAGACCATCCAACCCAATTACTTCTCGGTCGCAGTGAACTTCGCTCCTGAGACCATTCATGGAATGACGCGATCCATTAACACCATTAGCCATAACATTGCAGTTATCAGAAACCTCCAGCCTAGGAAGTGACTGTTGGCTATTGTCACCGTTAACAGATACCCTAATAACAAACACCTAACTTCAGAAACAGTAACCATATTCCGATTTCCAACACAATGAAAAATCATCAAGTAGATGCAAACTGTTGGGTAACTTTCTATAACAAGGACGACTCGTTCACAAAAAGAAAGAATTACTGATTACCTCCCTTGTTGGGTCTTGGAAGCTTGGATGTAATCAAAAACTGGAACTAAATCTTTTGATCTCGCCTCGACTAAATGAGTTGGAAATACTTCTATCTCAGCCTCTCCTCCAAAAGCATAAATATCGCCTATATTAATCTCGTCTGCAACAAATGATTGAAAATAGATCTGCAAAGCAATTACAAAAGCACAAAGGAGATATCAGCCATTACACAAAGGCAGCAAGAGATTTGTGGTACCAAACAAATAGTGAAGTACCTCGGGTTTTTCCCACAATGGAGTCTGAGGTTTATGCATTTCAAGCTCCACTTCAGATATATACATATGATGTCTTTCATCAGAACTCTTTTCCTCTGTGATTGTATTCCTAGTCTTGGAATGAAGACCATTTTCTACCTTCATTCCTTCAGGAAATACTTTACTGCTATCAGAGTCTCCAAATTCACCATATATATCAATATTACCACCTCGCTCTTTGCGATTTTGTTTCTGGCAAATATTCCACTTCTGGACTGCATCTACGACTAAGCGTGTATCAACTTCAACACGTGACTCAATAGGTACCGCAGTAGTGGTTGTAACAGGATCTAGGCCAGAACACATACGTAAAGTATATTGTATCACACAGCCAGGAGAAGAAAAAACCAGCAGGTGATAATTTGATTTTAGAAAGGTTGCATCTGTATATTGGTTATAGTTTTTGTAGTACTGAAAAGCTGAAGCAATGGACCCAGATAGAGAGCTCACGTTTCCCGTTGCAGCAGCGGCAGCACCACTTAGAGTATTTTTCCAACCATTACTTCCGCTCCTTATTCGGCCAACAGCAGAAAGTGTCACGGGTGGGCCAGATCCACAATTTACAGGTTTTGCCATCACCCCGGAGCCATTAGTGCAAGCACCAAGACATGCATCAGCCATGTGAAAATCAACTGATCCCCCTGAAGGAGATATCGCAAAAAGATGGCTAGTTCCTCTGGAAGAACTTATGATAATCCAGAGGCTATCAGTACTAAAACTTATGTCTTGTATGACCTGAGATGTCCAAAAGGAAATAATAATTGACTTCAATCCTCAAGAAGCAATAAACTCAAGAAAGAAGGGAAAGCAAGTTAGGTATACTTACCGCATTAGTCAGTCCACGCTGCAGCGTATACAGATGGACATAAGAAGACCCAGGATTAGTAGCACAGGTACTTTCAGATAGTCCAGGCACTATCCGAAATACATTGATACTATGACCTTGAACTGAAGCTGTCACCAGAAGTGTAGTGCTAGGATCAAAGCACAAAGCTGCAATAGGACTCTTATGTGCCCTAAACTGAGCAATAAGAGCTTTGCTGACAATGTCCCTGACTATGACCTACAGATGCAAAAAATGAAACAGGTTAGTTTAGAGTCCAATGCTGGTCAAAGCCAACACTATACATAGAGCATTTAATGGTAATCACTTACCAACAACAACAACAACAACAACAGACCCAGTGAAATCCCACAAAGTGGGGTCTGGAGAGGGTAGAATGTACGCAGACCCTACCCCTTGGGAGGGTAGGAAGGTGAAATCACTTACCACCATTTGGGAATTATAAAATACAAAGGGCAAATGTGCGGGCATACATAAATGTCCACAGAACAGTAGACACGGCATGAGAGTTAATATGGTGATGAAAGGAAATGATCGCAAAGCTCCCCAAAAGCCAAAAAATGACCATGAATATTTAAACCAACATCTTTGAAAGAAAGTTGATAAAGAGTAACTTATACCATTCCAACACTGTCTACATCTTGAAAATGACCATTAGCAGCTCCTGATACCTTTATACGGGCATTCACAGGCTGAGAACAATTACCATCTGGTCGCAGCTCAGAATAGTATCTCGACAGCTTCTTGTACCCGATGTCCCCTAGAGTCACAATACCAGCAGCAAGTTGCCTGCTTGATTCCTTTGCATAATGAGCGACAAGGCTCCCATTTGGAGCTGGACTTGGGAAACTAGCAGAAGGAGTAAGGTGCTGTGGATTGACTCGACCAGAATTCGAGACTGAAACTGGACTTCCACTATAGGCTATCCACCTGGGACCTACTGCAAGAGGTCCCACCCCTATGTTTCCAGATGCAGGAAACCCCGTGACAACAGGATTGGTGACAATAGTATATTCCCTCTCTAGAGTTGCAGCATCAAAACAGTGTATCTGTAATAAAAGCAACTTTAACTCTTATGTCTATCCAGATAAACATGAGTACAACTTTGTGATATCATGTCACGTACCTGAGCTGCTTGTAAGATTGCAACAAATCGGGAGCTGCACCTTACCAAGTGAACAACTGATCTGAATCTCAATTGATGCACGTAAGCGTGAGATTTCATGGAATAAAACCAAACAACAGTGGGCACAAAAGTGGGTCTTGCTTGGTTATGATAATGTTGGAAGGTTCCATTACGAGGAGTTTCGATGCTCTCCCCACCGTTACTACCACCAGAAAAAGATACATCGGCACAAAGTATCAACAATGGGCGACAAGCAGAAAATTTGTCGTCACAATTCTTTGATGCTATTAATTTTGGCAACGCTTGCATGAAAGCAACAGGGCCGTCATGCCTGGAAACCAAGTTGCACACATTATCACCATCTTCAACATCCCAAACCTGGAAGCCATAACGAAACCCCAGGAGCAAAATTTGCCGAGTTGTGCCTCCCTCACATTCCAGCTTGTCAAACCCAGCCCAAAGAACCTGTGTTGTAGAAGAGGAATATGAGATACGCTACATTTCCTCTTGGAAGAGCATCAAAGTGTCGACCTCATTCACATCAGTGTTATCAAAAGCGAAAAGCGCAAAAAAGCTCTAAGGTCAGCTGGAGCTTTAAGCGCAAATAAGCATGAGCTTTAATGAAAAAAGGCACAATGGTGCAAAAATACAAATATATATATATATATATAGTCCAAGACTAATAATAATAAGCATAAATAACAAATATATGGACAAAGAAATTGTAAAAATATTACGATAAAGTGAAATATAAATTATCTAGTGTCACCTCTTCAATACATGCATATATATACAAACGCACACACATATGTGTTAAATAGGTTGTTGGGCATCTAATTTTTAGATCAATAGCATTTTGTGATATTAGTTCAAATATTTATATGGCTAGTTCCTAGAGATGTTGTTCATTGCATTTTATGTGAATTAGTGTTGTCAAAGGCCCTTGTGGTCCGGCCCTTCCCCGCACCCCGCACATAGCGGGAGCTTAGTGCACCGGGCTGCCCTTTTAGTGTTGGCAAAGGCGCACTTAAGCCCTGAAGCGAGGCTCAAAACATGTTGAGCGCTTCGCCTCACTTTATGTGCGCTTCAGTACATGTTCACTAGCTTTTAGTATTAGGCTCCTCATGATAATTGCTCTAGAACTCTTATGGGCCCTTAGCCATATTAACTAAAGAGAATGAAAATTAATATTACCTCCTCAACTTATCAAGGTATCAACCTAATCTACGCTTAATACAGAATTAATTAAGAATCAGCCCATCAGAAACGTTCATCAATCTTTTCAGCCTTAAAATAAAGCAACCAATAGTTGTGAAGACTGAAGATCCCTCTCATATTCTCCAGATTATCACCGACTACGATTGCCTCAAGGGGTCCCCTGACTTTTAATTAAATCTTCACTTGAGCCAAAGTACTGGTCTTGACCAAAAAAAAAAAACACTGGTCTCCAGGCTCTACCTTCCCATCAGGAATCAGACCCTAAAGCTTTCCAAACAGCAGCGTCAAATTCTCAATCTCCAACGTTGCAATTGCCTTCTAAAGTTTGGCATCTGTGTCAAAGTACCATTATAAGATTTATATTATTGTCTGCAAATACCTCTTTTTATTTTTATTTTTGTTCAACGCACAAGCATCTCTGTAATTTGAATTGAGTGGAGGGAAGGAAAACCTTTGTCTGGATGGAAATTCACCAGCTACAGGCACCAAAAGACAAGTTCCCTAGGTTGTAACGCATTAAAATACATGGTCACTCAAAAAGAATTGCATAGTCACAGGCAACTTGCCTTTTCCTTTTGGAACATTAAACCTACATTACTAGTCAATGAAATAAAGCATTAAACCTACATCAGTTCAAACTTATGGTTGCCCTGGATGGCAAAAACTTCCTTTTTTGTGCATGGGAGAAGGGGAATTAGTTAAATCTTTGCATTTTTTGTTAAATATTATCATAGAAGCACGTTAACAACTTAAATTCCAGAAGATCTCAGATCACTAAGGCCATAGATCTCATGCTCACACCTTCTTCCATTAATTCCATGTTCTTTCTAGCTTCTTTCAAGATGCGGAAAGGAAGGTTGAGATGGTTCGGTCATGTGCAGATGCACAGATGCTACAGTGAGGAGGTGTTTGAGGTTGAGTGTGGTGGGCTTGAGGAGAGGGAGGGGTAGGCTGAAGAAGTCATGGGGAGGGGTGATTAGGCAGGATATGGCGTAACTTCAACTTACCGAGGACATGACCCTTGATAGGAGGGTGTAGAGGTCGAGTATCCGGGTAGAGGGCTAGTAGGTTCCCGCGAGGATTTCTCTTCCATACTAGGAGTATTATTATCTTTGTACATTACGACTCGATTGTTTCTTAACTTCATTTATCTTATTATATTGTTGTTTTTATTTACCTCTATTGTTGTTATTAATGCCTATTATTATTGTTGCCTTTGCATCTTATCTTGAGCAGAGGGTCTATCGGAAACTGCCTCCCGACCCTTACAACGTAGGGGTAAGGTCTGCATACACTCTACCCTCCCCAGGCCCCACCAGGTGGGATTATACTAGGTATGTTGTTGTTGTTTCGAGCTTCTTTTCCACCCTCCCAGTGCCCCCACAACTTCTTTAGGATCGGACAAACAACCTTTATTTTGATCCCTCATGCAACCCCCACAACTCAAACCCCCCAATTTATGATACATGGCAACATGATTTTGGTGCCATCTGTCTTCAGAACCCCATTCTCATTTATATGATTAATAACACTTCCATTTGTAGTAATAAATCTCAAGCAACATGTGAAATGCATTTTAAATTCTTAACTGCAACACTAGTATGCCACGTACGGTATGATTCAAGAAATCTGGAAATACGACAACGGCAGAAAAAACAAAAGAAAAAGGTCCAATTACGCATAAGGATCATTCATTCGGAAACAATAACCAGACAAAACACAGGCGGGATCTTAGACCAACACGACAAAAAGGAAGTTAGAATTCCACAAATAAAGTAAAAAATCAGTAACTCTAACAACTGTACGAAAGAGCCAAAACACCACATAAAATAAAAAGATTATATGCCATAGCTTGAAAGCTAAAAACACTATAAGAACAAAACCTCTGGTAGCATTAGCATGCTCTTCAAAACGAACTAAGAAGAACCTGACAGCTCATTTGTGGGTCCCAACTTCAATTATACTAAACTGAAGAAAAGGTCAATTTTGCAATTATTCATATCCCCTGATTACAAATGCATCCAGAAAAGTTGTATTCCTAGTTCAATAAGTATGCGTCCTTAAACAGGCCTCCCACAAAGAACCTAATGCTACACATATACTCCCTCGGTCCCAAAATACTTGTCATGTCTTTCTTATTAAAAGTCAAGTTGACAAAATTTCAAAGCTAAATTAGATTAGATTAATTCAATATTTTAAAATTAAAATTTAGCTATTCGGAAACTATATGAAAAGTACTATAAGTTACAATTCTTCTCATACTAATACGGTGAACAAATATAGCTTAAATTGTTGGTCAAAATTCATACAGTTTGACTCTTGAAAAGCATAATGCGACAAATATTTTGGAACACAGGGAGTACCAGTTAAGGCATATCCTTTCTTTTTTAATAAAGTACGTGGCCACTAAATATACACAATATACAGCATTATCAAATTGTATTGGTCATCGAAGAAAACAAGAACCGTGTAAAACTAATGAGTAAACATAGCAGATCAGTCAACGTGGACTTTCAGATCTCATTTCCCTGCTGATCCATATAATTATGATACATTTCGTATTATATTCCCTTTGGTTGTGACAACAAGAAAAAAAGCACATGATATAAACTGGATAAGTTCTACTTGGAGCTAAATTTTGTGCAAACAAAAATAACCGAAAAAGAGGGCAAGACACCATAACAGGTATATACTGGATTTAGTTATTCTCAGCAGTTACTCGCCTAAGGTAAACTCAGTATAACATTCAAAGCAGTAATGATTTGCAACCAAAACTGCATTAACCAACAGCATTTAGAATTCATGACATTCAACTATAAATGTACGAGTAGCAAACCGAGGTTAACAAGTATAAAGTTGCAATCTTTCCCTACAAAAAAGCTATAGACCCTAATATCTAACACCTACAAACTACACAAGGGCATAGAACATGGGAATAGAAAAAAACAAGTATAAAGCTTCAATCTTTCTCTACAAAGAGCTGTAGACCCTAATATCAAACAACTACAAACTACATTAGGGCTAGAACATGAGAATAGCACCTGATATAAAGTTTCAATCTTTCTTTACAACAAAGCTATAGACCCTTATATCTAACACATACAAACTACATAAGGGCATAGAACATGAGAATAGCAAAAAATAAGTACTCATAAAGTTTCAATGTTTCTCTACAAAAAAAGCTATAGACCCTAATATCAAACACCTACAAACTACATAAGAGCTTAAAACATAGGAATAGCACCTGATCATGGCTCAACTCGTCCCTCTCCACCATAGCCGAAGCAGCTGACTTAACTGTGGAAGCAACAGTTGATGCACCAGATGATACAATCTTGGAAAGAGCTCGAAATGAACTCGGAAAAACACCATTTTTGCTCCTGCCTAACCTAGACCCTCCGCCTAATGCAACACCCCCACCTTCAAGAACTGGTTTTTGGTCATCAGTCCTCATTTCCAAATCGAAATCGAAAACAACACTCTGATTCTTGATTCTTTCTATTCTCTATTCTTGTGATCATAACCTTAAGTTTGTACCCCTATATACCACCTTTCTTGATAATCCCTAGGAATAAACGTTACATAACAAAACCTTTAACTCTCATCTCACACCTGTCTGTATGCTTTGCTTCCAACACCATAAAAATCCAAACCCCACAACTAGAAAATTCCAAATTGTAAAGTTATCGAACCCCAAATTGTCTTCTACTAAACTTGCACTACTTTACAATAAAGAACACAACTAAACAAACCCCACAAAGAAAAAATCCAAACTTTAACTTCAAAACACAACAAATTTTTCAAAAACTTATTTTGTTGTATGTATCAAACAAATCTTTATCTACCTGTACATCAAATTCATGAATCAAATACAGTATTATTATTTATTCTTTTTTACAAAGAATATGTAAAAATTTGGATCAGATGATCCTGAAAGTTGAATTGTAAAGGGTTTCAATACTTCAAAAGAAAGAGAAATAGATTCCCAAATTCTATAAATAAATAAAAAATTGGTAGAACTTATATGTATAAATACATATTTAAGGTAATAATAATAGTAGGTATCTTAAAGGGAGATAGAAGAAATGATTTTGAAGGATGGGATAATGAACAAAGATGATTGAAGAAATTATATAAAGCTTCTCTGTTTACGTCTCTTTATTTCTTCTTTCTCTCTGTTAAATTATATTTATTTATATATGCATTAATAAAAAATTCTTCTAAATTTGATTGAACACAAAATTTAAAAAAAAATGTGATTTAAAAATAAATTAAAGATATTTGTTTGGTTATAAATCATCTTACATAAATATATATTAAATAATTTGATTGGGCATAAAGTTAAAAAAAAAGATTTTTTTTTTAATCTTCTGATTTAAAACAAGCTAAAGATGTTTGTTTGGTTATAATTCATTTTGCATAATTTTATGTGAAATAGTTTGACTGGATATGAAGTTTGAATCTTGAAAAGTAAGTTAAAAATATTTATATCTTATAAATTATCTCATAAAATTTTAAATTAAATTATTATCAAATAACAAAATGTATCATTTTTTTTTGGTACCGACTAAAAAATTTTGTATTGGACATAGAGTACTGTACTTTTCTTTTTTAATTTTGTTTCCTTGTTTTTTTTAAAATTCGAAAGCGTGAGAGATTTGATATATTTTTATTCAATTGAACAGAAGGAACCTCCCTTCACGCGTCTTTTCACCGCCGGTAGGTGCTGTAACAGTAAAAAGTTAACGGAGGTTAGAAAAGATAACGGTGACGGTGACTTGGGGAGAACGTAAATCTGCAAGGAAAGTCTCAAAGTCCTTCCATTTTCCTAGCTTGACCGGCTTGAGAAAATATAGGCCATTGATCATCCGAAATGATGAAATCTTATCCATCCATATGAGCTTATTAGAGATACTATACTAATTACAATATGTTTTTTTGATAAAAAGATGTTTGGATATGGATAAATATTTGAATTTGATATATACTTAAATATTAAATATTATATCAAAATCTGAATACTAAATAATTAAGATAATTTATTTTCTCAACATCTAAATATATATACTGTCGTTATTTAAAAATAATAAATATAGAATTTATATAAAATAGTAATTAATCTATATTATATTAATAAAATATTTTAAAGAAAAATCATATGATGGTTAGTAATAGTGATTATTGTAATAGTACTGGTTGTGGGTGTTGAGTGGAGGTGATATGATCGTGGTGGTTATGGTACGTATTAGTTAGTGAAAATGGTGGCCGATGGTAACGGTTCACAGTGGTGGTGGTGGTTATTAGCGATCACATGCTAATTATAGTGAATGATGGTGATAGCTAATGGTAGTGATGTTGGCTGATATAGCAACAGTTGGCGGTATATAGTGATGATTATTGATGGTGATTGGTGGTTATTGTGATAATGACGATGAGTGATAATGATTGTAAATGATGGCTATTAGTGATTATGATTGTCTGTGGTGATTGAGATTAGGATGGTGATATTAGATAATGGTGAGCGCCGACGTCGAAGACGACATGCAGTAAAAGTGGATTGAATAATTGTGAAAATGCTATATTTGTGGTAATCCTTAAATGGATTAACATTTTAATGACATTAAGACTTCATTGTATATCTTATTCATTTAGATCAATTTAAATCTATTATTTCACTAAGTATATTGTTGTTTGTTAAAAGATTATTAGTGTAAGAAATAAAAAAATTAATGATTGAAATGGGAGTTATTAAAGATTCAGATCTAAATAATAAGTATATTTAATAACTAAGATCTGAAATATTAATATTCAATTTTTTATCAAGTGCGAACAAATTATAATAAATATCAACACCATATGATATGAGAAGAGATGTAATCATTTGCTAGCCATATAGATTTGTAATATATGGAAGTGAGTGTGTAAGTTTACGGTAGTTTAGAGTAAATACATCGAAAACCTCTAAATTTGAAACTTTTTTAAAAAAAGAAATCAAACTTTACGAGAGTCTTATTACCCCTAAATAACTCGAAACTTATATTAATATACTCTTTTTAACCCAATCTCAATTGGAAAAAGGATCATATTTGTCCTCCAACTATGTATTAAGGATCACATTTGCCCTCCGTTAAAGTTTGGGGTCAAACATACCCTCCATGTTAGCAAAGTTGTCAAATATACCTCAGTTGGACGAAAATCCCAGGTCGATGCCACGTTGGATCCACGTGGACGCCACGTCGGATCCGCGTGGAGGACAATAAATACATGACAAGTGGGACCCACATCGCCACCCACTTCTACTATCTCTATTTAGCGTCTCCTGCTGCTCAGGCGAAGAGCTCTAACTCCGATGAACCGGAGCAGCCATTAGTATCTCTCAGTCCTTGTGAAGTTTTTGTGCAGTATTTTGTAGGTATAACCCCTTCACAGAGACAGTTGAGTCTGCTCCAGAATCAACCAGAGCTTCCATTGTGAACCTGTAAGTTTTGTTAATAATAAAGTAACAATAGCAACCCATTTCTGGGATGTTACCTTATCAATATTGTTAACAAATTTCAAGGCGGTAACCCAGGTTCCGGGGTAACAATGAGACCTTCTTGTTGCTTATTAGCATATTCATTGAACATATGATCAAAGTTTTTTTCAGATTCTTCGCCGCTATCAGCGTAGCCTTTTTTAGCTTGAAGTTCAAGGACCTGAACTCTTCTTTTGAGATCTTTGAGTTTAGATTTTGTTTCCTTGATTTCGGTGTGAATATCGCTTAGAGTAGGTTCCTTTTTTAGCTTTCATCTATGCGATCAAACACTGTTTTTAGACTATAAGTTTGTGGAGCTTTCCTGGTTAGGCCCTGATCTTTTTTTTGTTTTTACTTTCGGCCATAACCAAGTAAGTTTCTAATTGAGTCCTTTTTTCAATAAGATGTTCTATTTTGTCAATGAGGTCTAGAACCAGACCTTCCTCCTAAGTTAGGACACAGATGTTAAGGTTGGAACACCTGCATTTAGCATGTTCATCTTCAGAGCTGGAGCTACTATCAGTAGAGTCTGAATCAAATAGCTGCTCATTTTCAATGATAGCTAGATTATTATTAGAATCTTCAGAGTCTGAGGATTCTAACAATAATCCTTTGAGCTGATGCTTAAGATCGTTGTTAAGAGAGAGATTATTAATCTTCTCTTTCATCTTGCATTCGTTGACTTTATGTCCATTTTTACCACACTTCAAGCAAACGATATTAGTATTACCTTTTTGGAAGTTTTTGCTTTTTCCAAATTTACCTTTTCTGAACGATCTGACCCTTGGTTTTGATTCTCTTCTTCTCTTATGAAACCTCTTTATTTTCTTTCTGCGGACCTCTCCTGGTGGCTTTTGGGTGGGTTGATAACCAAACTATTTGCAGAAGTCGCCCAGCTCACAGCTTTCTTCGGCCTTTTGATTTTTTAACTAGCTCCGAAGCATCATGTCGTTGCAGAGCTCTAAACCTTCAGCGCAAATTTCGGCAGTTAATTCACTGTAGGTATAGTTTTCATACCTGAGATATCCTCCCTCCTTGTTCTTTAGTCTCTAGCGGACCTTTTCCACGAACAAAGTAGGTAGACCTGAAATAAACTTTTCTTTCCAAAAGGTTTTATTATAATCAGATCTAGTGAAAACGCGAGAATAAAAAATATATTTATACCACTTGAAATGGGATAGGGTAGTGCATTTGAGATTGATTAGCAATTCCCTAATTTTATCGTCATGAATGACAGTGGTACCAATAAAATGAAGGATTATAGTGTAGATCAGTGTATTTACTGCATCTTCTGACCCATCTTCTACGATTATATCTAATATCTAGTTTTTAACAATCATGGCGAGATTAAAATCCCACCAACCACGGAGTTGGCCGATAAAACCACAAACAATAGCTATGGCGACCATTCTATCAGAGGCGGTCGTTAGCCTTGCCGCAACTGCAAACATCAGCATGTGACGCATAATATTTAATATATGATATTCGCTTTGGCCGTCGATATTCCATTCAACAATGGACCTCCCGTCATAGTGGGCCTGACTGCTCATATCATATTATTCAAAATGTATATCTACAAGAGTAGGTCTAGGATAATAGTTCTTAGTATTGGTCGTAGGCCTTACCTTTTTACCATATACAGTTCTATTTACCCCTAGATCAGGAGTAAATTATTCTTCCATCTCCTCTATCTGCTCATCTGTAATCACCGAGACGGTGGCTTTGATCCTTTTACCTTTGCTGATAGTGGTTGGTCTGTCTACAAGGGCACTGATGAAATCATCATCCTTTTTGACTTTGTTGAAGCCTTCTAAGGTAGAGTAGGATGGAGTGATTAAAGGTTTCTCTACCCTTTTGCCCGATCCAGAGTTGCTTCCTTCTTCCTTCTGGATGGATCATTCTATCCTCAAAGTTTGTCTTCCAATAAATTGTAAGAAAAGATTAGTGTAATTGTTTTGCTGAATGACAACAGAAATTTCACTGGAGTTTCCCACTTGTGCATCTTTGAAAGGAGTTTCCATGGTGCCCTGGTTATTGACTACAATTTTCATTTCAATATGTACATTGCCACCAATCCTTCCTCTTTTAAGTACCCATGATTAATCCATTTTACCTAGAGATAGTCTGATTTTTGTGCTATGGTCCATACATACGTGCCTAGTGCTGCTTTATTCCATGTAACACATTCAATTCTCCCAACCCTCTTGCTTCTTCGATCTACATACTAAATCTCAAGTTATTAGAGGGGTTCCACAAGAAGTTCCTACATACAATAGTTATTACCTTCAGCACCTGCTTAGGCAATAAGAATATGGAGGCCCAATAACTATGGATATGCATGAGAACTGAGTTAACTAGCATAGCTCTTCCTGCATATAAGTGATGCCTTGATGCCCAGCTCCTTACTCTAGCAGTTAACTTGTTTATCAGTACTTCACAATCCATTTTTGAGATCCTCTTAGGAGAAATAGGAACTCCTAAGTATTTGAAAGGGAGTTTCCCTTTTGAGTAACCCGGTTAATTCACATAAGTCATCTACCACCTTTGCTTCTATGTTACCACTGAAGATATTAGACTTAAGGGCACTGGTAGTTAAGCCGGGAAGCATATGAAAATGATTTCAGCCCTCTAAGCATCAATAGAACTGACTAAAATTCCCTTTTACAGAATAGCAACACATCATCATCAAAGCACATATGGTTTAGTTTCAAGCTATTACATTTGGTATGTGTTCAAAGAACAAATCAAGATCAAAGTTAGTTGGAGAAGTTAGTTTGTTAGTTAACAAGTTAGTTAGGAAGTTAAGAATATTGTTAGGAAGTTGATGAAGTTAGTTAACACCTTATGAGAAACTCTACAAGAAAAAACCATCTATTAGTCATCTAAAAATACTAGGATGTCTATGTTTTGCCAATGATTTATCTATATTTGATAAACTACAATCCAGAGTAAAACCCTGTGTTATGATGGGATACTCTGAAAACCAAAAGGGATATATTCTGTATGACATGCAAAATAGAAATTTCTTTGTCAATAGAGATGTTACTTTCAGGGAAGCAGAATTCCCCTTCAGAATGATAAAAACCAGAAAGACCAATCTTTCTGAATGATCAATATGGTAAGTTTGATGACTGCTATAACACAGATACATACATGTCTATACCTATATGCAATTATCAGGTTACTCAACAAGAAGGTGCACTTCAAAGAGTACCCACACCAGAAAATAATCAAAACACCTCACCAGAAGATACAAATCAAAATGAAGACAATACAATATCTATCAGAAAACCTATATCTCATGTATCTGAGAATCAAGACCAGCCAACTAATACTATCAGAAAGTCTACCAGATCAAAACAACCACCAATTTGGCTAAAAGACTTCATTACAAAGAAACTAGACTCTACAAATGTCCCATATCCTATAGCCAATTACATATCATATGAGACAATTTCACCAAAATATAGAGCCTTTCTCACTGTCTTCTCAATAGTAACAGAACCAAAGGATTATAATGAGGCATCCAAAGATCCAAGATGGGTGGAAGCAATGAAAGTAGAAATAACAGCATTACAAGACAATCACACATGGGATATTATTTCTCTACCTGAAGGCAAATATCCTATAGGATGTAAATGGATATACAAAATCAAGTACAAATAAATAGGTGAAATTGAAAGACTCAAAGCTAGACTTGTGGCAAAAGGATACAATCAAAGAGAAGGAATTGACTATCAGGAAACCTTTTCTCCTGTAGTCAAAATAGTAACTGTGAGGTCCATTCTATCAATAGCAGCATCTAGGCATTGGCACATACATCAAATGGATGTGCATAATGCCTTCCTACAAGGAGATCTACATAATGAAATATATATATATGAAACTACCACAATGATTCATCAGTTAGGGGGACAAATAGGTATGCAAACTGATTAAATTCTTGTATGGACTCAAACATGCACCAAGACAATGGAACTTCAAACTCACAGAGGCACTGAATCGGATGAAGTTCAGACAATCAAAATATGACCATTCATTGTTCATAAGGAAAACTGACAAAGGAATAACCTTGGTATTAGTTTATGTGGATGATATGCTAATCACATGAGATAACATAAAACTGATAGAAGAAACAAAACAAGCTCTACAATAAGTCTTCAAAATGAAAGATCTGGGAGAATTGAAGTATTTTCTGGGCATAGAGTTTGCAAGATCAGAAAAGAGAATTCTAATGCTCGAAAGAAAATGTGCATTAGAACTCATTTCTGAACTTGGTCTAGCTGCAGCCAAACCTATCAACACACCTATTGACTGCAGTGTAAAACTAACTACTAAGGAGTATGATGAGTATATACAGAAGCAACAGGAAATAGAAAAGGAAAAGGCAACAACAGAAGATGAATTATTGAAGTACATCAGCTCATATCAAAGGCTAATAGGTAAACTACTTTACCTCACAATTACAAGACCAGATATAGCATACAATGTACAAACACTTAGTCAGTTCTTACAGCAGCCAAAGAAATCTCACTTCAATGTTGCACTAAGAATTGTGAGATACATAAAGAATCGGCCTGAACAAGGTATACTTATGTCTAGTAAGGAACAAAAAATAGTAACTGCCTACTGTGATGCAGACTGGGATGCTTGCCCTCACACAAGAAAATCAGGTTACATTGTTAAGTTTGGTAACTCTCTTATATCATGGAAATCAAAGAAACATACCACAATTTCCAGAAGCTCAGTTGAGTCAGAATACAGGAACAGTTGTTGAACTAACCTGGATACTTGGCTTACTAGAAGAGATTGGAATCAACATCAATCTACCAGTAACAGTCTTTACAGGCAGTAGGTCAGTAATGCAAATTGCTGCTAATCCCGTGTTTCATGAAAGGACTAAACATATAGAAATTGATCTACATTTCATAAGGGGAAAAATTCAGAAAGGAGTGGTGAAAACATAATACATCAACACTGCAAATCAACCTGTAGACTTACTCACCAAAGGATTGAGCAGGATTCAACATCAGCACATGTGTTCCAAGCTTGGACTGCTGAACATTTTCACAGCATCCAGCTTGAGGGGACTGTTGAAAGAACAAATCAAGATCAAAGTTAGTTGGAGAAGTTAGTTAACAAGTTAGTTAGGAAGTTAAAAAGATTGTTAGGAAGTTGATGAAGTTAGTTAACTTGTAAAAGAGATACACAAGCTAGTAATAACTAACTTTAGGCTCCACATGTATATATAAATATACAAACCTGTACATAATATGAATTAACACATTCAATGAAGAATTACACATTTTACTCTGCTTCACTTCTGTCTCTACCCTATTGTTCTATGCCTTTCTCTTTTGATTCTTCTTCTTCTGTAAACCAGTGATTATGATCTGCATATTTCATAGTTCAGTATGAAATTGGAATCCCTCCTACTCGGCCACCACTTTCATAATTCTAGTGAAGTATTTCATACAAATGACAAATATGAGGGAAATAGGATTCCTTTATCTTAATCCTCTTTGATCCTTGATACAACAATACACACCACCATTAATGGACAGTGAATACTGGGTAGTGGTTATACATCATGGTCCATTTAACGAACTGGGCAGGAAAGTTTAAAGCATACAACATCTCTTCCACAAATCTCCATTCCACTGTGTCATATGCTATCTTTAGATGTACCTTTATCAGATAACTTTTAGTGCTTTGTTTCCTATTATATAATCTAACAAGATCCTGGCAGATTAGAACATTGTACAATAGTTCTTCCTGCCAAATGTCTGAAAGCACATGTTTTAGTCTACTGCACAATATCTTAGAAATAAATCTGTAGGTGGTGTTGCAACATGCTATGGGCCTGTAATCACCCACAATCTCAGCATGATCAATTTTAGGGGCCATAGTTATGATAGTGTTGTTCCAGGCCTTCAAGATCTTCCCATAGTGAAAAAAATTCCTTGATTCCTGCTATTAAACCCTCTTTAACTATACCCCAATAGTCTTTGAAAAATTAGCTCCCAAACTCATCTGGTCCTGGGGCCTTATCACCCGCAATTTCTCACAATTCATATTTCACTTCTTGTTCCTCTACTAGCTTCACCAGTCTTTCTCTGTCTTCCATGGACGCCATGGGGCCCTTCCTAACAATTGAGTTGCACACATGAGTCCTATCAGGTTTAGATGCCCCTAATAGGCCAGTGTAGAAGTCCACAAAGGTCTTAGTAATGCCCTGCATATCGGTCTTGGAATTACCCTCATAGTGTTTTATAATGAAAATTCTATTTGCACTTCTTCTTACTCTGAGTAAACTATGAAAAAATTTGTATCTATATCCCCATACTTCAACCAGTGCACCTTGCATTTTTGTTGTAAGAATTTAGTCCTGGCTTGATCCCAGTACCTATATTCCTTCAGTAGTTTCATCTCCTTAGTTGTGAAGTGTATATCATCAGGTTTCTGTTGTAAAGTTGTACATTCCAGTAGTTTCTCCTGAGCCTTTTCTGCACTACTTTCCACTTCATTAAATCATTTTTTGTTTATCTCCTTTAGTATAGCTTTAAGCGTGTTAAGTTTCCCTATCACCTGATACATCTTTGTGTCTGACTGCCTGTTATGTGTATGTCCCAGCTTTGTTTCACCCTGTCTTTAAAATCTGGAGCCAAACTCCACATATTAAAATATCTGAACCTGATAGTGGTCTTAGGCAACCCAGACTCCAAGGAAATAATCATACAGGCCCTCATTACAAAGTGAATCTCAGATGCACGCAAATTAGTTATCCAATTCCCATTGACAAGAGCTCTGTCAATGCTGCTACACACTCTAGTAGCATCCCCATGCTTATTCTTCCAGGTATAGAATGAACCAGATGACTTTTAAGTCTTGCAGGTCACAATCTACAGTGAACGTCTTGAAATCCTTAGTTTCAGCAGCTGACACTGGACTTGTCACCTTTCATTACTGTTCAAAACAGAGTTGAAATCCCCCATTACCATCCATGGGCCTTGGATGTTCTGATGGATAGATCCCAACTCCTGCCATATCTCCCTCCTCAAAGCATGATCATTGAATCCATAGACTACTGACACATTATATTGCTTCCCAATTCCTCTATGTTGGACCTCACAGTGCATTACTTGTGGGGATATACTAATAATGTTCACATTGTATAACATAGGTTTTCATACTAACCGAATTCTTCCTCGTGGGTGCTGAGAGAGGTTTGTAGTAAATAACCAGCCATTAATTACACAGGTTAAGAGCTGCTCTCTGAGCTTTATTCCTCTTTAACTTTTATTTTCAGAAGCCCAAACAAGCCAGTTTTACTGTTATGCAGAAAGATATTCATCTCTTTCTGCTTTTCTGGCCTATTTAGGTTCCAAAAGTCAATGTTATCCATGAGTAGGGGCTTGCCACTTACTGGGACTGAACCTATCACTATTTTACCAGGTGATCTGTTGTTGTCTCCCTTTTCCTGCATATCCATTCTTCTTGATCGTGCTAGTGCTTTGACCTTCCTTATTCCCAGAATCTCTTGCCTATCCCTGCTCCCACTTTGATTGATAACCGTAAAGATTGAGTTGAGTTAGGCCCAAGATCCATTCATTACGATAACATTGAACGAATTAGCAGTAGCAATGCCTTTACTCTGTGTTGACTCCCGCTGCATCACTCTTTTAGGACCTTTCTGACTGACTTGTATCTTGCTTTGGAGATTGTAATTTATGCATTCACATGCTCTTCCTAATTTTTCTAACATAATGTCATATATTGAAAAAATATTTTTAACAACATTAAATTCTAGTTTGAATTTAGTATACCTAACGTTTACTTCCATACGTCTTTGTAAACTTAACTTGTCCGTTAGTACATCATATCTTTAATAATGCAATATTAGACGATCAAATAATGTTGTAATTTTTCAAAGAGATCTGGTTAACTGTAGCCACGAGGTGATATAATTAGGCCCTTGATGCTAAATTATTAATGACTATAAATTATAAGTACTCAAACTTTAATATTAGTGAAAATATCGATAAATTACCGAAGAAAAATAAAATGAATAACAAATAAATATAATATTATTCAGGGCTGAGACGCGAATATCTCGTTAGATTCAAGCTCATTGTGGCATAATCTTCACCGGAGTTTAACTCTGACTTGTCTCCTTTAGGATACAACAGCCCGACAACATCGTATGACTCAAACAATTCCAGACTAGTTGAAGAATTCAAAACTCCACCAATAAGAACATCTTCCTTCAACATAAAAGAGAATCTCCCAGTATGCTAAACAGTGACATCTCTCGTTATATCGAGAATGTGCATCCCGTTATGGATGATGCAGCTTCTCGGTTTGGCGAAGTGTTCTGTAGCGGAGTCGCCGCCATACCTGCCGGGGCGGGTAAGTTACGACTGTTCATCATAGGTTATAAGGAAGGAGAGGAAAGCTTCTTCACTTTCGGCACGGGCGCGGACTCCGCGATCTCTGGGTCGCCGAGGTTCCTTTTCTTCAGCCTCTTAAGATCCAGTAAATAAGGGAATTCAAGATCGGGGACATCTGCTAGAGCTCGCAATTGACATTTCTCACTAAGTTTTTAGGAGATTCTCGAGAGTTCGACTGCCGAACCAAATGCCTACATTGCATTTGCAGGAAAAAGAGTAATTGAACAAACATTGAATAAAACAGTACCCGAAGGTTCACAATCAGCTGAATGCTTATTCCAGAAGGGTTTATTCGGCCAAATTGTACCACGTAATCTTTTAAAAAGCGTCTGCTAGGTCCGGAAATGGCGTCGGGCGAGGGTGTCGCTATGCCCCTTAATGAATCGAATGGTCCTTCGACCTTCGTTTGATTCCGACAGCCGGCATAGATCTCATGAGACCGGCGTAGTACTCTCTTTTGTAGTGAATAAATTGAAGCCTTAAAATATTTTTCTTTTTCTTCCTTCAACTTAAAATATTTTTCTTTTTCTCAACTATCTCTTTCACTACTCCAACCCCACTACACACTATAATATTTCCCCACCTTCTCATACTTCTCTCGTACCAACACAAAGAAGAAACACAATTATTTATAGATGTAAATTTTTTTCATAGATTAAATTAAAGAGTAGTGAGATATTAAGTGAGGTAAAATATGAGATAATATTTTTGAGATTACAAGAGTTAAAGGCCACTTTCTAGATCATGAATATATAATTATTACATGAGTTATGCCAAAATATAATGGCCACTATATAGCCTTTATAATCACTAATATAGAATAATGCAATTTTAGTATTATTATTTTAATATTAAAATAAACTTTAAATCAACACTAACAACTGTAAAATCATTATTATTATGATTCGACCATTTTCTGAATCCTGCACATAACGGAAGCTTAAAGCCCCCAAAAGTATCATATAGCTTTCCTTGTTGAGCAAGATACCCAAAATTATTCTAAAATCCTAACTAAACCCGTAACCGTATACACTCCTATAATCCTATTCCTACCTAATCACGGAAACAAATAAATAAAATCCTACATAGGTTAGAAAAGCACAATGCACTGGCTTGTTTAGCCATTAATCTATTGCGTTTACTGGCTTGTTTTGTCGACATTAATACAAATTTGATTCGCAGTTGTGTTGCAGCAAAATCATGGCAACTCTTGCTGATTCATTCATGGCAGATTTGGAAGAATTGTCCGATAATAATGCTGCTGATATTATTGAACATATGGAGGAGGATGTATACGGAAAATCATTTAATTATGATGATGATTTAGATAATATTTCTAAGCTGCAAAAATCACGTGATGCATTGACATAATGCGGAAAGTCGGATATGCTCTAATTGTCACAAATAAAGGTAATGTTTTCCTTGAAGAAGATGATCCAGAATATAAGTTAATAATAGACTGTAACGTCTAATCAGTTGACATTGAGGATGAAATTGTTACTAACCATAATTTCATACGCGATAAGTGTCGATTGAAATTTTCTGAGTTAGATTCACTTGTTAATCATCCAATTGATTATGCTAGGGTTGTTAAAAAAATTGGCAATGAAACTGATCTAACTCTTGTTAACTTAGAAGGAATATTACCTTCAGCTATCATCATGGTTGTGTCTGTTACTGCATCAACTACTAGTGGCAAGCCATTACCAGAACATATATTACAAAGGACAGTGGATGCATGTGATAGAACCCTAGCTCTTGATTCCGCTAAGAAAAGAATTCTTGATTTTGTTGAGAGTCGAATGGGATATATTGCTCTTAATCTTTCTGCTATCGTTGGGAGTGAAGTTGCTGCGAAACTTATAGGTTCTGCTAGTGGTTTATCGTTGTTGGCGAATATGCCTGCTGATAATGTCATTAGTCTTGGTGCTAAAAGGAAGAATTTAGCAGGGTTCTCCACAGCTACCATGTCGCGATTTAGTTATATTGAGCAAACGGAAATATTTCAGGGTACACCTGATCCTTCCTTAAGGAAGAAAGTTCTTAGAATGTTGGCAAATAAATCTATATTAGCGGCTTGTGTGGACTTATGTAGAGAAGACCTGACTCGAAAAAAATGGAACATTTGGTCTTAGGGAAGAGATCTGTAAAAAGAGAAAAATTGCAAGAGCCACCTCCTGCAAAGCAGCCAAAGCCTCTTCCGGTTCCTGATTTTAGGTCTAAGAAGCAGAGAGGTGGTCGTCCGACAAGAAAGAGGAAAGAAAGATATGAGATGACGGACACAATGAAGCTAAGAGATAGGGTGCAGTTTGGAGTACCTGAAGAAAGCTCGTTAGGGGATAGGCTTGGGGTGGGCTATGGCATGCTTGGTCAGGCTGGAAGTGGGAGGTTGCGTATATCAGCTCGTCAGAGCAAGAAATTAGCGAAGATTTCCATGGTGAAGAGTTATGGAAGCAGTGGTAGCGCAGGCACATCAGGCTTGAGTTCAAGTTTTGCCTTCACACCAGTACAAGGGATCGAGCTATCGAATCCTCAGGCTCATGCGAACCAGCTTGGTAGCGGAACTCAAAGCACCTATTTCTCTGAGACTGGGACATACTCTAAGATTAAGAGAAGGAAGTCCCTTTTGGGTCTTTGAGCTTGCAAGTTCTTAGGCCAAACAAGAAAGTAGCATAAAGATCCAAAGTGAAGAGTTATGGAAGCAGTGGTGGCGTCCGAAGTGTAAACATTATTGTTTACGTTTTCTGTTTATACACAGATTCTGTTTTTGTTTTCTGGTTTTGAACACAGTGGCTACAAAACCTACTAAAGACATTCTTGATTCCCTTTTCTTTCTATTTGGTGTCATCCATGTTTCACTGTCTCTTCAAGATTGTCTTCTAATTCCAGGTTGGTTCTTTCTCTATCTATTTTTTAGACTCATGTATATGGTCAGAGTTGATCATGAATCATTTGGTAGCCAAGGTTGTAGACATTAGCCTATAATTGAAACTAGCAATAAGTTGTTGTTAAGCACTATAGCATTATGTTTACTCTGAAATACTGTTTTATCGTCTACTGGAATTGGCAAGAGATCTTAAGTTCCACTGTGCTAGGATAGTGTTCTGATATGTTGCTTTAAATAGATGTCTCCAATTTTTTGGTGTGCAAGGTTTGAGTTAATCTGATGTCGTGTTAGTTCCTTGTGTCTGCTGTAGTTTTCCAGTTTTTTCGTTTCACTAGTTCTATCCGACCAGTATGCTATTTGATTCCTGACTGGTTGTTTGGCCAGTTTGAAATGTTTAAGACAACTGAAGAGATGTTCTGTTTGATCTGATATATGTAATTCGTCCTGCAAAACACCAGTTTGTTATTGTTATCTCTTCAGCTCTCTAGAGTCGAAAAACAGATTAATGAGTTTATCTTGGTGAACAATGTTCCTCTGATTAGTGGGGACAAAATTCAAATCTGCAATCTTCAGGTCACGAGCCTGATGAGGTGATCAATTTCTCTATCTCGCATTCTCTTCATTGATTTTGAGTGGATGTGGATTCTCTATCCTGCATTCTCAAACAACATGAACTATTTGACCTCCTTCAGGAAAGAACTTACATATAGGGACACTGGCTAATCCTGCTGATAGGAGCAAAGGAAGGTCTCTTTCACCTATGAGCATGTAGGTGGTGATTGATGCTGTGATGGTAGTGGACATTTCTTTTTATTGATCTTAGATCAATTGCTTGAAGTAGGAATAAGTTGGTTGTAAGTTGTTGAAATTGCCTTCAGCTGTACATGGTGCAAGTAAACATAAGGTAAGAGAAGGATGAAGATATTTGCTTTTAGTGGACAGAGTTGGAAGGTAGCAAGTTCCCGTTGGAATTAATCGTGGTATGCACAAACTAATCCGGACACCACGATTATAGAAGAAAAAACCAAAGAAAACATACCAAACAAGTATTTCAAACCCGTTACACTATTGTCATAGCCTAATGTTGGAAATTTGCCTTTGGCGGGGAGATGCGTCCACCCATCTTTGATGAATTAAACACTAGTGTTCCGCATGTTGGAGACCTTGTCTCTTCGCACATGCATGATCTACGAAGTGAGTAGATGACCGTAGGGCCAAGAATCGTCAAATTTCATTGAGAAATGAAAGAGATATTGGTCCACGAAGTAAGGTGTTTTAGGCATGGAAATGTGGTATGGGACAAATCTACCACATCGGTGGGAATAGGAAGAATTGCTCTCTATATAACTCTCTAATTGGTAAAGGGTTTGGGACCCCAAGGGGTATCCCATGTGTTTAAAGGAGGGAGGACCTAGATGTGCATGGGTTCAAGGCTAAGCGGACACGCGCGCCGCCGCCCTCCGGGCTGTGGGCTGTGGGGACTTTCTGATATTATCTTTTTGGACCAGAGAACTTTGCCAGATGTACAGTTTGATCCCTGAAGTTTCTTATGTACAGTTTGGTCCCTGAAGTTTAATATTTTATAGTTTGGTCCCCATAGTTTCTGGGAAGGTGACGGAAGGCAGAAAGCCTACCGTTGGGACTGTTTTTAAGGCATTAATCAACCATTACTTGGCTGATTAACTCCTCCATTATCACCCTCCTTCATGTCCATAATTCAGCCCCTCTTGATGTCCATTAACAGCCATTACTTGGTTGTTTTAATGCCCTCCTAATGGCCATTAATAGCCACGTTTTGGGCTGTTGTTTAGCCCCTCCTCCATGCTATATATTGAGCCTCTTTTGGCTCAATTCAGTGGAAGAAAACAGACGCAAAACAGTGACTAATATGCACTGCAAAACAGCACTGAAAACACACGAAAATAGCAGCACATTTCAGTCACAAAAGAGCACAAAACAGTGGCCGAAATCTGTCCAAAACAGTGGCCAAAATCAGTGTAATTCGTGACTGAAAAACAGTGAGTAAACCCTCATATATACACAAGATATACACTACAGAGACACACTATATACACAGAGACAAAAGAGAAGAGTATTGAGAAACTCTTCCTTCCTATTCCATATCTTCAGCAAGTCGAGTCATTTTTATTTTATTCGGCAGGCTTAACCTATTGTCTTTGTAGTGTTGAGATTAAAGTATTGTTTTTATCTTGGGAGACTATTGCCCGCTAACGTAAAAGCATATATACGGGGCAATCTTGTCTTAAGGATAGAGGGTTATCCTCGACTCAACACACAACGTTGTAACTATCCAGATTTAGTTGTTTCTTGATTTCAGGATATCAACATTCAAGACACAACAAACTTGCGGCAGTTCTCAACATTGGCTTTGCAAGGTGATCAAGATTCAAGACACAACACACATGCGGCAGTTTTGAAGATTGACCAATTATTTATCCTTTCGAACATTTGTAATAGTTATTACTTCTCGTACTGCTCTATAAAGTACAATAGAGTACCAACACCTAACTCATAGGATTACAATGTAATGTAACTTTCAACTATTGATAAAGGGTTTCAAGCTGCTAGTGGCATGCAACATAAATCTCAATAGAAAATTCATTTAATTGAACGGTTTGCCCTTCAAATGGGTTGGTCTTTAATTTTTGCCCCTCAAATGGAACTTATGCCTATTAGGGCATAGGTTATTTAAAGTATCCCGCACAAGTTGTGTTGGATTCCTTAAAGAACTTATGTCCCAACAGATATAAATTCCATTTGAAGGATAAAAATTAAAGACAAGCACAAAATAGGGTCAAAAGTGCAAATGACCCAAAACAATTCTACAGTTTCTTCTTCTTCTTTTTTTGAAGGACTAGCCTGTCCTAGCCCACGTCCCTTAGGGTTGGAGTGGGCTAGTATTTTTAATCTTCTTTTATATAAAGAATTAGGTCGTACTAATCCAGAGGAATCTTAATAGCTCAGTTGGTTAGTTATTTGAACTTTCATCTTTGTTGGTGAGTTCTATTACCCACTTTGTAATTTCCTTCCTCATTGCCCTTATTTAATAAAAAATATTATTTTTACAAAAAAAAGCCGTCCTAGCTCGTAAAAATCCAAAACCTAAAAAGGCTTGACTGGATTGGGTTAGGCCAGTCCGTTTTAAACTATGAAATTGATAAAATTTACCTCAATTATAGTTGGGTCTATTCAATCCCCCTTTAGTGGAATGTATGACAAAGGTATACTTCATTAGTTTCGTGTCACACATGATCACTTTTATCCTTTTACGAATTTATTTAAAGCAAAATAAGTACCTATGCAAGCTAATCCTACACACATAATATATGCATAATATAGATGAATTGAAATTATACAACGATAAGTGTACACATAGCTTCAAAATCAGATTGTTAAAATCTACTGCAGGAGTATTAAGTATTGCACTAAGCATGAGATGATAACTTTAAAACGGAATAAATAACATGTTACAACCAAACAAAATTATATTGAACATAATAAATTTAATGTGAATTCATACTTCCGAATTCCGAAATAACAATCAAGTTAGTCCTAAGGTTATAACCCAAATTATAAATTTAAGGATTAATTATCCCCACCTTCTATATGGATAGATAATTGCATAATTATAATATAAAATTCATCCTGATTTTAATTTATATCCTCAATTAAATACATAAATTTTATCCTAAATTTTATACCGGAATAATTCATTTAATCATTCCACCGGGACACCCTTAAATGAGTTAAAAGGCTAACAATTACATATAGATCATAGATGAGGTCAATGAGGAGGCTTGATTAGTGGAATTCGTAAAGTGGAAAAATCTAGACGTGGAGAAATCAATTTTATACTAGATTCTTATATCTTATTCATATGCTCTCCCCATAGGGGCTGGCAAAAAAACCGGAGAACCGAAAAAATCCAACCGAATCGAAATTCGATTAGGTTTTTTCTCATTTTTTTTTAAAATTGATTTTTTGAAAAATCGAACCGAATCAGAATTTAGTGATTCGGTTCGATTTTTTAATTTTGGATACGAACCGAACCGAAAAATCGAATTAAATATACAATTATTCTTATTTTTTATTTTATGTTACTACTATCTCTTGAATCATAGTCATTGAAATCAATCTATGAAGCTTTTAGGGAAGTCGAATGCGGCATGAACTTGATTAACATATCACGGAAACATTGACATAAAATGTAGGAAGAGAAAGTAGTTGTAAATTGGTGAAACTTTAAATGGTCATAACTTTGCGCTCGGATGTCCGTTTTACCCAAAAAATATTATTTTGGGTATCTTTTCGAGACAGGGCCGGCCCAAACTGCCACAAGGCGGTTTGGCGCAGCCAATTTTTACGAAAACGTCTATTTTTCCAATCAATTTGTGTTTTCTCCTAAACCGATTTCTAATTTTACTTTTTCTTTAGTAAACATCTCACGATAGTGTAGGTGTGAATGTCAATTTCAGTTTTGGAAATTTAATTTTTTTTTTAAAATAAAAAATTTCTCGACCCGACCCAGCCCACTAGAAAAAAATTGATATAATCCGATACGTTCGGCGATATAAACCGAACATATCAGGGTTTTTTTTAAAAAAAAGTTGTATTCATTTTTTTTAAATCAATTTTTATTCGATTCATATTTTTCGCATACAAAATCGAACCGAAGTGATATACGCACACCCCTATCTCCCCCACCTCAATTCAATAACGAAAAGGGTCAAATATAGCCTTGTATTATTGGAAAAAGATCAAATATACATATTTTGGATCTAAATATACCCTTATAGTTATATTTTAAGACCAAATATATCACTCTCCGTTAAAATTGTTCAAGATGGACATAAAATATATCGTGGCACTGATAATTAGGTGAGGCCACATGGCATGGCACCTCATCACCCCAACCCATTTACCCTGTCTTTCCCTTGTTCTTCCATCACTACCATCTCCTCCCCTCCACAACCTTTGCCACCATTAGCACCACCATCTCCACCTTCACTCCCTCTGCCTACAACAACCCTAAATGATAAAAATCAAAATGATTAAACACTTGATTCCTGCTCAAATCGACAATTGGTCCTATTAATTCACAGCAAATGAAACTAAATTCCGAGAACAAACAATATGAATCTCAGTAAGCTAAAACTTTTAGTAATCAATCTACAGTAATAATTTCTTTCGGGGTTCATTGGAATTGAAACTGAAATAGTTCTACCAATAAAGATTTCTAGTCTAGAAAAAAATGAACAAGTCTCTTTCAAACACACAAAACAAAGACAGCAAAAACATTAATAACTTTGTAATAAAGTCAAATTTTTGCACAATAATTCTCCATAGACCAATGATTAATTTTTTTTGAAATAAGCACTATGATGGGAAATTAATTTCTTTTGTTTTTCCCTTAACAACCAAAAAAAGAATTTTGAATATGATTTCTAATTGGGTCCTTGAAATAAATACTGGAAATAAGTATCTGAGCACAAAGTTAGCAACAACAAAGATTTTTTTAAAATTTTCACGACAAAAGACGAGTCACTCCTATTAAAATCAGTTTATCATTTAAATTTTTTCATTAGGGTTGATGTAGGCCGAGGGGGTGAAGGTGGAGATGATGGTGCTAATTATGATAGTGGTTGTGAAGGGAGAATAGATGGTAGTGCTGGGTGAAGAGAGGGGTAAATGAGTTGGGCGGTGAGGTTACATGTCATGTGGTGTTTATCTTGAACAATTTGAACGGAGAGAAGTATATTTAAATTTAAATTAGAATAATTGAGGTATATTTGAATGTAAAGTATAACGAAAATATATTTAATCATTTTTCAATAGTATTTTTTCGATTAAAAAATGGACAAAGAAAACATCCCTCCTGAGTAGTGACATTTCCTGACTTGTTTTTCGAGATCCAATACCCCTCTCATCATTCCCCAAAATTCATCAAACACCAATCAAGTATCATCACTTCATATTAAAAGTTAAAACCACAATCATAATTATAATTACAATATCACCGAAAGTTAATAATAGTTCTCACACCGGCCGGGCCGACAGAATCTCGTGCTACCGACTCACACCTTCTCTCCATCCATCCATTACCTGAATTCCCTTAAGACAACAGATCAGAAAGTAACGGCGCCGTCATTTCCGGTACCGGCGTTGTGTTAGATCTGAAATGGAGTCAATACTGGCTAGAGCATTAGAGTACACATTAAAGTACTGGTTAAAGTCATTTAGCCGAGATCAGTTCAAATTACAAGGCCGTACGGCTCAACTTTCCAATTTAGGTACAATTTTTAACCTAATTGTGTCATTATTGAAGCTCGTTAATTGATTATTATATAGCTAAAAAATTGGTTATTTTGGTTTAGATATAAATGGAGATGCTTTACATGCTAGTGCCGGATTACCACCTGCATTGAATGTTACGACCGCAAAAGTCGGGAAATTGGAGATCATTGTTAGTAGCATGCCCCTTTTGTTGATGTTTGGATTACTAGATTCATACTCTTTATGTCCCAATTTATGTGGCACAATTCGAATTTCGAGAGTCAAACAATTTAATTTTGACCGTAAATTCGACATATTTGGAAACTACGATAAAAAGCAATATAAGTCATAATAATTGACAATTCAAAATATTTTAAAGATATATGAAAAAATTACGGTCAAAGAAAGATTTGTTTGAATCTCAAAATTCGAAAGGTGCCACATAAATAGGGACGGAGGGAGTAATTACGGAGTGAAAATTCTTTTATCTCTATAAGGTCCAAATGTCTGTTGTTCTAATTGTCTTTTTTTTTGCTATAACTTTAGCTTCCGTCAGTAAGCAATGTGCAAACAGAGCCAATAGTTGTGCAAATTGATAGGCTCGATTTAGTTCTGGAAGAAAGAGATGATATTGATACACCTAGAAGCTCTAGCAGGTATTATAGAGGTTCAACATGATTGATTGCCCTTTTGGATGGTGTTTAATAGTACAACTCTCTTAAGAGCTTGGTTTGATTGTTGTTATCTCACTTGGTATTGTACTGCTTCTATTAGTGCGGCGTCATCTGGTAGCTCCTCGAAGGGAAGTGGATATGGATTTGCTGACAAGGTTAGCAACATTATAGTATCAGCTCACTTGGTTTTGATGTTATGTTAGTGTCTGAGTTAATTCTTTGCATTGCCATGGGAATTGTGTGTACATAAATGTTAATATTTGATGATTCCATACAAATTTTGAATGTGATAATTTAAAGTTGATTACAAACTCGCAAGTTGCAACTATGATATCCCATTACATGGGTGTTTCAGGAGAAGGATGAAATACCTAAAAATGCTTAAAATTTGAAGATGGCTAATGTAAAGCATAATTCAAAGGATTTAGTAGACCCTTAGTATTGTTTAATCAGCTTAAACCTTTAAGGTCGGTGGATGGTCATATCTTCCTGAATTAGTGGATAATTAAAACATAAAGGTCTTAATGTAAGCTCTTGTTTCATCCTGTTGTAATTATTCTTTTGTTTCTTCATATTGTCCATCACCAGAGTGAAAAGGAAGGCGGTACATAGGGCTCTTCTACTGTTGAAATCATATGATATCCAACATGCTTCGATTTGGTAATTGCAAAATTGCTCTTTTCTGTTAAGAAATCCATGTCAACATAGCTGTGTTTTTTTATTTTCCATTTTTTCTTTGACTGAAAACTCTAAGAAGAGACTGAGTTGTAGTAGATAATTTATTACATGATATCTACTCTACTTTCGTCCAGTGCTCTGATAAGTCTATACTAACTGATTTTTATATGTACTACATTCATCACCATTCTTCTTATTTTGTTTGTCTTTATGTTTAAATTCTCAAGTTCTGGAAAGATCATATACTTAAAAGAGATTTGGTTGGGTGACCTTTCAGGATGAGTGATCTTGTATGTTGGTCTTTTATTGTCAGATTGCAGATGGCATGACATTGCAAGTCCATACTGTTAATCTTCTACTTGAAACTCACGGAGGTGCTCGACGCCGAGGAGGAGCAAGCTGGTAAGTGTTCAATACCTTCATTCCTGATTCTTTGTATCCTATTTTTCCTGTTTCTTTTGCTTCCGGAAACCAATCCTGCACTCTGCACCTGTTTCAAAATCGGACTGGATATTCTTACTCCTCAATGCTTTCTGATTCCCTTTTCTATTATCAGATCCTCAAGCAAGAAACAAGTACATAATTGAAGAGAACAAGATGAACCATAAGGATGGTAGTGGACTAGTTTTGATCAGTTCCGTCATGCACATCACATTTTGCTTGCTCTTTAAACCTTAATCTGAAGCCATTCTTCCTTGACTGCAGAATTTAGACTCTAAGAACTTAACTAGAAATTTAGTACACTCAGTGAGCCTGGTTATATTACCGCAGATTCTTTTAACGAATGACTTGAGCTATTGAGCTGCTGACATTCAAAGTAAAATTATGCCTGAAGATTTCAGGCAGAATAAAATATTACAGATAGTAATAGGAGTAATAGGCGAAGAATCTTCAGGCATAATTTGCCCAATTTCCTCTTGCTTTGATGTGGATCATTTGGAAAGAGAGAAATAGGAGGGCTTTCGAACGGGTAGAAATGAGTTTTAGGCAGTTGAGGAGTAGCCTCCGATCCCTTATTTATTTTTGGTGCACCCATGTAGTTCCAGGATGTTTAGAGGATTGGGTGTCTTTTGTAGAGAACCATATGTTATTGTAGGTTCTTTACCTTTTGGTATACTTCTTGTGTACGGCCGATTTTGGCCTTTTGATTTATGAAATGAAATTGTTTACCTGATAAAAAGAACATGTTAATAATATGGATTTGGATGGCTTCAAAGAAAAGAAAAACATATGGGTTTGAACTTGGAAAAGAACAAGGTGGCTACTCCTAGGGTTGAGACTTTATAGAATTATAGCTTGGTAAATTTAAACAACAAAAATCGGTCCAAAGGCATAGAAGTAAAACTTAAAGCAAAGCATAAATAAAAATCACTGAATGTGGTGTATTTTCCTTTCTGTTTTCCCTTTTTTTGAAGATCTCCAGCATATCCTTAATGCTTCCATATAAAACAAGTTGTTCGTTTTTCTATTCGTGCCCAGATCAAAGTCACGTATTATCCTAGTTTGAGCTTTTTGATACTCAATTCTATATCCCAAAAAAAAAGGAAGAAGAGCATTTTGATGCTTAGAAGTCTATCTAAGATGTCAGATAAGTACTTTTGAACATCGTAGATTGGTCGGTTGGGTCATCTTCATCTAAACCTGAGAAATGCCAGCATAACAATTTTACATTATTATTTGCAAAACGTTTTTCTACACCAATATATCAGTGCACTCTATTAGAGAACATTCAGCCATTGAATGGTATATCTAAAGGCTCCAGACTTATAAATCACATACTATTGTTTAAGCTCAGACCCCCTTGCATCTTTGGGCAGGCTCTTAGCAAAAACTTGTGCTGCGCACATTTTTATTATCTGTTAGGTTTGGTTTCACACAGCCATATAATTTAGTTTTCTATGTTAGTTTCCTCACTCTTTTGCTTAACTATTCCACCAGGGCATCACCTATGGCATCAATCACCATACACAATCTTCTTCTGTATACAACAAATGAGAACTGGGAGGTAGGTTGCATTTATTTTAGATAAGATGACTTCTGTAGTTGTTGCTCAAGAATGACTCAAACAATCTGCTATTGCAGGTTGTAAATCTAAAGGAAGCTAGGGATTTCTCTAGTGGCAAGGAGTTCATATATGTGTTCAAAGTAATTACGTTTCCTTTGCTACTATTTAGAAGTTTTCCCATTTTGTTTACATGAATGAAAATTTATTCTTCTTCTCAAGGTAATCTCTACAAGATTGTTCTGTGTACCTTATTCTTTTCTGTGTGTCCTAAATCCTTTATTACTCATGCGTGCATCATTATGTCGTGTTGCATCATCTACTTTTTTCTTAATAACAGAAACTTGAGTGGGAACATCTGTCTATCGACCTGTTACCTCATCCCGATATGTTCGCGGATGCACATTCTGGAAGCTCTCAAGGGGGAAGCAACAAGAGAGATGAAGATGGGGCAAAGCGAGTATTTTTTGGCGGGGAGAGATTCATTGAAGGAATATCTGGAGAGGCTCATGTAATGCAAATTGGAGATACAAATTTTCTTCTATGAATTTCATTTTGAATACGAGCCTAGGTTGTGATTTGAGGCATACAAACTATTGATATTAATGAATTTCTCGCCTTTACATTGTTATCAGATAACGATTCAGAGGACTGAACTAAATACTCCACTAGGGCTTGAAGTTCAACTGCACATCACAGAAGCTGTTTGTCCAGCTCTAAGTGAACCAGGCATGTAGAAAAGATCATGCATTATTTGGATGTTCTTGTGTCTTGTTTTCTACAATCTGCTTATTACTATTTTGATTCTTCAGGATTACGAGCCCTTCTTCGCTTCATGACGGGATTGTATGTCTGTATAAACAGAGGAGATATCAATCCAAATCAGCAAGTATGACTGACTCCATTGTCATAAACTTTTTCAAATTGGTTCCTAAATGTTGACATATTCTTAGGAAATATTTGACCCCTGTGTACTTCACCTTTCTGACTTTTCCTATGGATTGTTAACTATGGCAGCATACTGAAGCAGCAGGGCGGTCTTTGGTCTCTATTATTGTGGATCACATTTTTCTGCGTATAAAGGACACAGGTTAGATTTTCCACCTCTAATACATGTACTTTTTTCCCTTTGTAGGGGCACAGGCGGTGAGAGGATACCTAACTACCAAAAGCTAAATATACATCTATCTAAATTAAACCGAAAAAAAAGAGATTAAACTAACACTTGTAATATTTGTTTTTTTTTTTAAATTGTACTGTTATGTTGGCCACCTCCAAAACCAGACAGAAAAGAAAGTAAGGAAGAACAGATTTACAAGCTCCTAAGAAATCTACTAGGTCATCTACTTCCTCTATACAATTCTCTTTACACCAAAAGAATAAAGAATAAAGATACAATACAATTCCATTTCACTTTATGTATGGAATTGATTTTATCATCAAAGCATCTACCATTTCTTTCCTTCCATACAGCCCACCAAATGCAGGAAGGTATAATCCTGCACCACTTTTTCTGAGTTTTGCTACCCTCTCTTCTGATTCAACAACTCATCAGATCTGCAGTATGTTCAGGCATTGTCTACTTGATCTCTGTGAGACGAAAAAACATACTCCATATTTGAGCAGTAAATTTGCAATGAAGGAATAGGTGATTGTTGGTTTCACCCGTCTCATTGCATAAAAAACACCTGGTCACTACTGGCAAGCCCTTCTTCTATAATACTTCATGGGTGAGACAAGCCCTTTTAGCCACCAACCATGTGAAACATTTCACCTTAGTTGGTGCCAAACTTTTCCAGATATTCTTCCAAGTCCGTGTACAGCTCCCCACCTCTACACTGATCTCCTTCTTATAAATCTTGCTGACTGAGAAAACTCCATCTGTAGTATGTCTCCATCTCAAGGTGTCTGGCTCAGTCAAGGTACCAGTAAAATCCTTAATCTCCTTCAAAAGGGTTGCCACCCTCCCCACTTCCCAATCATTCAAATGCCTCCTAAAAAATAAATTCTAGCCTTGTGGGGACCAACAACCACTGGTAGTGACATCAGGTCTGTTGCAGAGCAAAAATAAGTCAGGGAATGAATCCATTAGAGAAGCTTGACCAACCCAAATATCCTTCCAAAACATAGTTCTGGTACCATTTCCCACCTTAATACTGATATCCCCCATGCAGTTTTGACCATAGAGATCTACTTGATCTACAGACTCCCACTCCATATGTTGTATTAACCTCATTAGAACACCAAGGGCTAGTTTGGCCAAATTTATGCAAGATAACATCCGTCCATAAGGCTGATTCCTCTCTACTGAACCTCCATAACCACTTCAGCAGAAGATAGTTGTTCTGTATCTTCAAGTTTCTCATGCCAAGTCCACCCTGTCTCTTGCTCAACTGAGCTATCTCCCATTTCACTAAAATATAGCCTCTACCCTCTTTGTTTCCTTTCCACAGAAAGTCCCTTCTCAATCTGTTAAGCTTCTTCACCACACTGGAGGCAATGGGGAATAAGGACATCACATAAGTTGGAAGAGAATCCAAAAAAGAATTGATTAAGGTGATTCTTCCCCCTAAGGATAAGTATTGTGCCTTCCACTGAGCTAATTTCTTCTCAGTCTTCTCCACAATGCCATCCCAAATCTCCACAGCCTTATATCTATTGCCAAGTGGCATGCCTAAATAGACCGTAGGCAAAATTCTCCACCCTACAGCCAAGTATGCCAGCCAAAGACTTTATGTGAGCTACTTCTTTTATGGGGAAAAAGACCAATAAGTTCAAACTATCCTTCTCTACTTACAAGGGCTCCAAAAAGTGTAGCATTGGTTCTGTTTCGACCTCAAAAAAACCTTTACACCAGAAAGGAAGAGACAAAATACATTCCAGCTCAATCGTTTGTAAAGAATTGTGTTTGTCTTCAGAACACCTAGTATACTTGTAGTTTAAGGAGCATAATTCAAACAGTATAATCTAAAAGTAAAAGCAGCAAGGTAATGCTTATAGTTGAACTTCAAGGATGCAGCACGTGATGAACTTTATCAATCAAGTGAAACTATATTTTGATATCAACACTCAATTACCACTGTATATGCACAAAATTGGTTTACAAGTATATGGATCAAGATCAAAATTTGGTGGGTATTAGAAAAATCTAATTTCTTCTTTGATAAAAAACAGATATAGTTTGTTTTTCATTTTGGTGGAGAAAGATTTCTAAACAACTTTGTAATATTTACTTCTTATCTGCTTTTTCTAATGATCTTATTGTTTTTTAATTTTCTTTGTTGGATCATCTTTTTATCTTTTAATGTTTGCTTTTGTTCAACTTCAAGTAAACTTCAGTCTTCAAGAAATCCTAATACAATGAAGTATCCCCTCTCTAATAACTGAAGCTTTTAGATTAGGTAACCCAACAGAGCAGGCGAAGGTCTTCGAGCCTCATATCAACCCGTGCTTGACTCAAGAAATGAATCAAGCCCGCACGTGAGGTTGCTGCTGCAAAATAGAAATGTCCCTTCTCCAATAGTTTAAACTCTTAGATGAGGCGGTTCACACAATTCGTACTTAAAAGAAAAAGGCGGTTCACACAATTCACATCTTCCTTATTTATGTACATTTAGGATTCATGGACCTGTGGGGACTTTTTTATTAATAAGTTCTTTCATCGATTAACGTATTTTCTGATAAATCAAAGGTTATTTCTTTAAAGTATGTAAAAAGTGTGTGTCGGTCAACCACATACATCTATTATGTTATTCCAATCATCTATATACAGTTTACACAAAAGATAAAGCATAAATGAGAAAGAGATTCTAGTACATATTACATCCCTTGCACTCTTTTGTAAAATATTCCATTTCTTTCATTATGAGTTAAATGCACAAAAGGCGTTTTTCTATTGCCTTCTTTCAGTGCCATTCTTCTGTCAAAATCCAAACTTGTGAGTTCCTTTGTGACATTCCTAGGTAACACTCGTGCTATGTTGAACAGTGAGAATGTGGATTCTAAAAAGGATATTAACAAACCTACAATGCAAGTGAAGATGATTGTTTTCCTCTCTGAACTCCTCGCACAAGGAGACAAAATTACTATCATCTGCCTCCTATCTTTCCTTCAGATAATTACATGTAAAAATGATTTCCCCATGAAAGCCCAAGGACCCTCCCCCCCAGAAGATTCCCCTTTCATACCACCGTGTCCTCCCGACTGGCCTATCATTGATTTGTGTAAAACTTCTTCAATCTCCTCCACTCCCAGTCCTCAATGGCCCTTTTAAAAAGTTATATCCTAAACATAGTTTCCTGTCATTTCCTATCTATAATTTGCCGCTCCAAACACTAATGGAAAGCCTAGACCTGTACCATTTGATTTCGCTCAAAGCCCCTGACAAATATCGGATGCTTTACTACTTTTTGCCTTTGACAACACTGAACTTCGTTTTATGGAGATGGGATTTTTGCATCTCATGGATGTGTCCACTTTAAGATTTATTGGGTCACTTAGCTGGTTACCTGTAATTTGCTAGAAGACAGCTGAAACAAATAATGCTTCAATGTAGTTTAATGCATCAACTGTCTGCTACCCCTCAAGCAAACCCCTCAAGCAATCTATAACATCCAAAGTGATTTGGATATGTTATGTTTAATTGAGTCTTATTGAATGTTTTGGTTGCCTTCTCTGCAAAGCCGTTTATTTACATGGAGGATAGTGTAATCTACAATGTAAGGTTTCTTACATCACATTAGTTTCTTTCAAAACTTCCACTAATATGCGTCGGTTTGCTTTGCAGAATTTCAGCTTGAACTTTTGATGCAGTCGTTATTCTTTTCTCGGGTATAACTTCTTTTTATGTTGATTCATGAGCCGAGATGCAACACATTATATGCTGGTGGAACCAGCGTTTTTTTTTTGTTTGTTTGTTTTTTCATTAGGGCCTTTATATTGGAATTTCCTTCTGCAGGGAAGTATCTCAGGTGGAGAAAGTGCCAAATGCTTGACTCGTCTTATGATAGGAGGAGCCTTTTTAAGGCAAGTTTCCGTGATCCTGTCATCACTTAACACAAAGTCACATACTACACAAGTTGCAAAGAATGCATTGACTGCAAACTGAGCTTTAATTGAACAAAGATATTTTATTGTTTATCACTACCTGAGACCAAATAACCATATTTGCTTAGAAATTTCTGCATTCTATGGTCCGGCCCTTCCCGGACCCCGCGCATAGCTGGAGCTTAGTGCACCGGGCTGCCCTTTTCTTTTTAATGTATCTGGCTAAGGTAACTCTGTTATTCTAAGCTTAACTTCAGTTTATGAGGCTCAGAGATATCATCACAGAACTTTTACCTTCAAGTCATGCAAGAATGAACTAATTAAGTGATTGTAAATTCTGTTGTCATTATAACTATAGCTTGAATTATGCAAGTTTTCGAATATGAACCGTTTTATCCTGTGAATGACTGAAGTTGAGAGGCTCAATTCACTAAAACTATCTCATCATTGATCATTATGTTAACTACCTCATAGAGAGCTGACTGAATCTGCACTAGATTCTGCACCTTACTGCTCATATCTATTGATTCTCTGACAAACTGCTTTATGAATATGTTCTTGTACTTGGAGCATTTGTATTCATGAAATGCTGTTGGGTTTGACCCTCAACAAAAGGAGTTTCTCTTTGTTCTACTTCTAAACTATATCTACTTGCTGGAGTTCATGCAGTTAGTTTTAACAATTCTTACCTTGCCTTATCAAAAAGAAATTCTTACCTTGCCCTTCTGGCAAGAGGAATACGGAGCCAAGGATCTCAAAAACAATTTCACCTTATGCTGGCAAACGTAAACTCTAATTTAGTCTCATAGGGGTCCATTACTTGATAGCAATCTTTTTAAGTTTTTATGAAGTCCTCCCTGATAAACTCTTGTGCTGAATTGAGAGTTGAGTTTCTGTAGCACGTCCTAACTGCACCAATTGCTTTAAATGCAGGGATACATTTTCATGCCCTCCATGCACCTTGGTGCAGCCATCAGAGCTGGCGGATTCTGATAATGTTTTGAACATTCCAGACTTTGGTACTGTCATCAATTGTGGGGGAAATATGTTATGTTAAGGGAAAGCTTAATCCAGAGTTTATGGTTGAAATTTAATGTATTTTTCTTTTTTCTTATTCAGGTAAAGATTTTTGTCCTCCCATATATCCTCTGGGGGACCAGCAGGGGAACTTCAGTGCTGGGATCCCTCTTATCTCTCTATACTCTCTTCAGCTCAAGCCTTCACCATCTCCACCAATTTTTGCTTCTACCACAGTTATCAATTGTCAGCCCCTTATGGTATTCATATATTATACTAGATAACAACCTCATATTGTATTTTTCTTTACTACCCGATGATCTTAGGATGTTCTTCTTGTTTGTTTGCCAGATTCATCTTCAGGAAGAATCATGTCTGAGGATATGTTCCTTTTTAGCTGATGGAATTGTAGTTAATCCTGGTGTAGTTCTATCAGATTTCTCTATAAACTCCCTCACATTCAATCTTAAGGGGTTAGATATCACTGTCCCATTAGACATGGGAACACAAAATCATACTGTTCCAGGTGGAAATAATATTTGTCATAGTTTGTTTGGTGGGGCAAGACTTCATATAGAAGATTTCATCCTTTCTGAGTCACCTACTCTTAAGCTGGGCCTACTAAACCTCGAGAAGGATCCGGCATGCTTCTGTCTGTGGGAAGATCAACCAATTGATGGTAGCCAGAAGAAATGGTCTGCTGGTGCTTCAGTCATTAGTCTCTCTCTACGAACATGTAAGGATGCAACTGGACTCCAAAATTCTCTTGCATTATCTTCAAATTTATGGAGATGTGTTGAGCTGAAAGGTGGTTGCCTTGAAGTAGCCATGGCTACTGCAGATGGAAGTCCTTTAACAAATGTCCCACCTCCAGGAGGAATTGTTAGAGTGGGAGTTGCCTGTCAGCAGTATCTGTCCAACACTTCAGTTGAGCAATTATTTTTTGTCCTAGATTTTTACACATATTTTGGGAGCATAAGCGAAAAGATAGCAGTGGCTGGGAGGTTCAATTCGCAGGAGGAAGTAAGTCAAAAATCATTAGGTCGATCATTAAGTGAAAAGGTTCCCGGTGATACTGCTGTAAGTTTAGCAGTGAATGATCTGCACCTAAGATTTTTGGAATCTTCTGCCACTGACAATTCAGGAATGCCTTTGGTTCAATTTATAGGCAAAGGGCTGTCCATCAAAGTTACTCATAGAACCTTGGGTGGTGCTATAGCCATTTCATCGAGCTTGCTTTGGGAAGGTGTTGAAGTTGATTGTGCAGACACTCTGAGTAGCTTGCCACGTGAGAACGGCTTGGCGTGGGCTTCAAACCAAAACGGCCAGTTGATGGAGAATGGACATCAACTTAGATCTGTCTTTTGGGTGCAAAACAGGAAGATCTATCAATCAAATGACAATTTTGTTTCAGTTCCCTTCTTGGACATAAAAATTGTACAGGTGATCCCATATAAAACACAGGATATGGAGTGCCACAGTCTAAATGTTTCTGCTTGTATTGCTGGTGTCCGCCTTGGGGGAGGAATGAATTACACAGAAGTCTTACTTCACAAGTTTGGAATTCTTGGGCCAGATGGTGGTCCCGGGGAAGGGCTTACTAAAGGGTTGGAGCATCTGTCTGCTGGGCCTTTGTCTAAACTTTTGAAAGCAACACCTCCTACCCTTGATGAACTTAAAGACGGTTGGACTCTTCAACTTATGATGCTGCTATATAGTCCTGCCATCCCTATTTGGTTGTGCACTTTTTCGTTGGCACTATCACTAAGAGAATAGTTGTGTAAAGAATGGATCTTGGGCCTAACTCAACCCCAAGGCCCAAGATCCATTCTTTACATGGTATCAGAGCAGGCAAAGGTCATGAGATTGAACCTCACCGCCATCCATTAAGCATAAGCTTTTAGATGTGATAGTTACACACTTCAACAAGTTGAATATATGAGCCGTTTAATATTTGTGAGAAAACATGCAGAGCCATAGTATGCCGTTTTTGCTTAAAGGAATAATTAGAAAATAAAATGATATTAAAAAAAAAGAGTATAGGTGGTCCACAAAGCTGTCTTATTTAAACGTGTTCAAACTTACCCTTTAAGGAAAGTGGATCGCATTTTGGAAACAACTTAGAAAGGAAATTAGGCACAATCAATTTGGGATGGAGGCAGTATTCATTTTCTTTGCCATCTATGACTTCAGTGATTAATTTTGCTTGTGATCTTCTTGATCGATGGTCTTCTCGTTTCTTTCTGTTTTTCCTTCTTTCCAGATGGAAAGGACACTGGTAGATTACAGTTGGAAACACCTGATGATGTGGACATATCCATAGAATTCAAAGATTGGTTATTTGCTCTGGAAGGTGCACAAGAAGAAGCAGAAAGGTGGTGGTTCTGTGATCATGAAGATTCTGCCAGAGAAGAGCGGTGTTGGCACACAACTTTCCAGAACATTTGTGTCAAAGCAAGCAGCTCTAAGCATGTAACAAATGGCAGCGGAAAACTGTCTGGCAAAAAAAGATACCCCCTCGAGTTGATTACTGTAAGCACTTTATTCTTATTGTGCAATGTATTTGCCTCTGTGGAAATTGATAAATCTTTTGAGCAAGTATTGCGTATTGAGATTTTTGACAGTAGCTTTAAAACAATGTTTAGACAAGAAACATGGCAATGATTGTTTTGTAGTTTTTCCATTTGACTTTATAGCTTAAGAGATTCCAAATACTTCTTAGGGTCTTTCTATATCTGGGTTACTTTTGTTAGTTTTGAGCCTAGTCTCTTGAGCTGAACACATGAACAGATTACTATGCAATAACCTCAGTCTTTATGCAAATAACTAATTGCTTTTGTTCTCTTGTTTTAATATTGGCCTGAGATGAGTTTAAATGGAGTAAATGGTCAGTGAGGATTCATATAGCTGACCCTAACTTGATTGGGATTGAGGCATACTAGTTGTTGTCGTTTTTGTTCTCTTGCAACCCTTTTTCACTTCATGGAGCTTTTTAAAGACAAGTAACCAAATTAGGAGCTGCTGCAGGTTGGTATGGAAGATCTGCAGATCTTAAAACCACATTCTCCACATAGTATCCGGCAAGATAGTCCCGAAGGACCTCTTAAAGAGACTGCTGAGAGGTTTGGTGGTATGAACATCGAAGTAGACATAGTGAATTGCGAAGACGATATTGATGATGGAACGGGAAAGTGGATTGTCGAAAATTTGAAATTCTCTGTCAAACAGCCGGTACATAGATTTTGCGAGTTTGTCCTTTGATTTCTATCTCCCTGCTCTGTGTACGTATAAAGAAATCTGTTGTATTTGGCAGATTGAGGCAGTGGTGACTAAGGCTGAGCTCCAGTACCTTGCTTTCTTGTGCAAGTCTGAGGTTGACTCTATGGGTCGGATTGCCGCTGGAATTCTGCTGGTACTTAAGTTAGAAAGTAAAATTGGCCCAGCAGCAATCAGTCAACTAAGTAATTTAGGTAATTTTTGTATCTTATTTGGAACATTTTCACAATATATTTCTTCATTCTGTAATCTGAGATTCTATACCTAAATAAGCTTACTGAACCAGTAGCACTTATAATTACTAAAATAGAAGTCTCTACCCTAAGGTAGCTGAGATCTGCTCCAAAATGTACCCTTCAACGAAGAGCAAGGCTGTATTTGTGGGATATTGCATATTAGACATTTAGTTGATGGTGCTATCTCTTGGCTTTTTCCACACTTAACCAATATATTGTGCTAATGCATTGTTATCTGGTTGATGACTTAGTGACTTGGACTCCTGAATACTTGCAGGAAGTGAAAGCTTTGATAGAATATTTACCCCTGAAAAACTCAGCAGAGATAGTAGCAGCAGTAGTATGGGACCAAGTCCATCGTCAAATTTCACTGGTGGAAGCCAAAACTCATGTCTGGAGTCAACAGTAGCGTCTCTTGAAGAGATAATCAAGGAATCACAGACCAAATGTTCTGCTTTAAGTGTTGAACTAGCTAGTTCTACATCTTCCCTCGATGATGTTAAAGAGCTGAGTCAGAAATTGGAGAATATGCAGAAATTATTGATGCGATTGCGGACTCAAGTTTAATTCATTTCTCCTCTCCGAAAGTCCTTTTTGTAGTATATGTTGTGTTACTATAGTTAAAGAATTATACAGGTTGGTCATTCTTTTTGTACATATGTACTACCCAAAATATGTTGAGCATGTAGTACACAGCGAGAAAATGTAAAAGTAACCGCATTGCATAGCAAATTTTGTATTGATGTATGGTCGGAATTCACCACCCAATATGTTAGGGTTCTTGATATTGTATTGTATTTTGCCATCAATAAATGGAAGAACATTTATGTTGGCCAAATTGAGCGTCAACTTTTTTGGCATAACATCTGCATTCCTGAGACCAGATAACATTTAATTAACATAACAGTGTATTGATGTATGTCCTACCTTAAGGGTGTGTTTTGTATGAAGGAAATATTTTCTTGAAAAACATGTGGGAGTCTTATTATCTAGTGTTTGGTAATTAAGCAAAAAAATATTATCTGAAAAACATATATATGTAATCGAGCAAAACACAATGAGGGTGGAATGGGGTGGGGAATGAGGTTTGGGGCTGTGATGGTCAAGGGGTTGAGGTTGGGTGGGCGGAGAGGAGCTTAGTGCACCGGGCTGCCCTTTAAAATCACTTATGAAACTTGTTTTTTCTTCCAGGAAGTCATTTTCTCATTTTTAGGAAACAATAAGGGAAATTATTTTTCTAGAGAATATTTTGATCAACCAAACGTGAAAAAATTAAAAGATATTGTTTGAAAAATATTTTCCTCCATACCAAACACACCCTAAACCTAGCCCACTTTGCAAGCATGAGCCAGTACAGAGATCAATCTAGCACATACTTACTACACTTAGGACGCAGAGTTCTAAAGTTTCTTTTAGACCGCCACTTATCAGCGCGGACATATGTCAATCCAAACAAGAAGCCAACATTAGTATCAAGAACTTAGCAACAATCTCAGGCCCACTCAAGGCTACACTGAGTTTTGGCCATTACCAAAAGTTATAATTACAGCATTTTGTCCAGCACTACTAAAACAAGTTAATTCACAAGCACAAGTTAGCCTCACAAGAAAGAGGTTACAAAAACAACTTAAGCAGCATTTGACGGGTGTGCATGTTAGATACATTCTGGATCCTTCAAGTATTACATATGGCTTTGGCAGCATGAACTGAAACAGATAGATGTCCTGCTCAAACTCAAGAAGTTGCTACCACGTCCCAGCGCCATATAGTCCCATCTTCACAGCAGCTAAGTATGGTGCTGAAGATTAAAAGACATAATTAGTTAATGCACAGATTGCAAGAACATATGCAAACAAGCAATTAAAGTGATTTTGGATCTTCACCTCCCATCGAAAAACATGGCAGTCTGTCTAATTGGCGACTTAGATTGAACATGAGATAGCCTGCAAAAGTTAAGCACAAACACTTGAAATCCAAAGCATAAATGAGGAGGATCAGAAACTAGGAGGCGGTGCGTGGACGGAGATCAACCTTGCAATCAGTTCTGGTGGACTGGTTTGTAGTTCCCGGACAAAGATCTTCCCTTCTCTATTTACTGTTAGATAAAAGGTCAAAGGGTGAATTCAAGTTTGCTAGGAGAAACCAGGAAATGGATCGAAAAAACTTTTCCTTTGTATTCTACTTGGGCTAATGTTAGATAATCTCGATTGTCCTCTGGGTTACAAGTTACTTCATACCACACTCATCAACACCAGATGGTGTTACACAAGTAAGTAATATTTAATTCCAAATTTCCGCATTATCCAGTGATCAGCCATTAATAGAAGAAATGTTGAAAAAACTTGTTAAGCAACATACAAGATTTTGATTAACACTTTGAATTACCTATAGCTGCTGCTTTGTAGTGAAAATTACATGAAAACTTGATGAACCATATATCACACTCTGGGACAGGATACTTTTGGAGGATGTCAACTGTGCCCTAAACGTAGAGCAATATACATTAGGAAATTTTCCTATTTAGAAAATAATAATCAAAAAGGAAGTCCCAAACATTACTAGACTAACCTCTCCAGGAGACTGTTCTTTCATCTTTGGTTCCCATAGTACAATTTCATTGTCAACACTCTAAGTATTACCAAGAAAAATTATAGATCACTACAGGTAAAATATGAGAAGAGTGAAGACCATCTGTGGTCAACAAGGAAAGCAATCCTTTGCTTTTCCAGAGGTTTTCCCGTCTCTGAAATCATATCTCCCAGGAAACGAAGCTAATGTCAATCAGGAATTCATATAGCAGAACAGATGGGAAAAAAGAAAGAACTAGAGTAGTAAGCAGGTCAATCCATTCACCTTGGACAAGATAAAATCACCAAGCCATCTGTTACAGTCACCGTAGTTGTTATGGACTGAAGCTATGAATATCTGAAAGGATAAAAAGGAGGTTACAGCAAGAAAAAAGTCTCCAACCGAAGTTTCAGAAGGAAAAAGGCAGGGAAGGAGAGAAGCAACAAGAAAATACTCACTGGAAACTGAACAGTTTTTGTGGGGAACTTGGACGGATGATCCGTCCAAGTAAATGATTTCTCTACATATGTCCAGAACTCTGCAGCACAAGCAGTTCATCAGAAGCGAAATGTCAGCTCAAATTGATGTTACTTCATTTTATTTTTTCAAACTTGTGTAACCACTGAGCACCATAATGGAATAGATGATGCAATACCAATCTGATCCACAGCCAACACTATATCCTCCTATCCGTAACAACAGTACAGTTTTTGCTGATATGTGTGACTATAAATGGGTAGTAAAGTAGTCTAGATAACAAGCATCGTCAAAACCAGAATATGTAAACGTCTAGGATAACTGCATGCTGACTCATATTTCCGTCTCGGTAGTTGGTGCATTTATAAGTACAATTGGATCTTTGAAATTATTGACTTCATTTCAACACTTGTAACCGAAGACAAAGATATCCTCGTAGAAATATCTGCTAATACATTAATGTATTCCATGTTGTAGATTGGGTGCAAGTCATTAGAATAACACTTCCAGGAAGTCGTGTCAGGTTCAGGTTATATAGGTTACAAGTCACCAAATCCAAGAAAGTAAAGGCATACAATAAGCACAAAATTAACATCGTCCGAAAGGTTTTGGAGGAGCCTTGAGAACATAGCAAATCACAAGTTGCTCCTCTAGAGATCACCCTTTTTCTCCTTTTCCAAGTTTTAGTAGGTGATGATACTTAGTTGTATATTTTCAACAATCTGTGTGAAACTGAAAAGGGTTACAGATTTTACCTTTCATTGACAAGATCTTAACAGTGTTATCCATTCCATAGCTAGCAATCCAATATATATCAGAAGGATGAAAGTCCTACAAAATCAGCTGATAAGCTCAAAATTCCAGTTCCCCGTATTGTTGACAACAGATGTGAAAGACATTACTTTGCCACCAGTTCCATCCTTAGAGTGAGACTGCAGTTAACATAGTAACTTACCACACTGAGTACTTCATTTCGATGACCCCCAGCACCAGCAAATATCAAAATGCATATTCCAGTATGAACATTCCACAAGCGAACGGATTCGTCCTGAAACACTCGTGATAATTAAAGTGTGCCGTGTGAAACAATTGCAAAATCGTCTGATACTCCACATACATATCGCAACAATGCAAATGTTATTTCCACTAAAGAGGAAAATACATTTTTTCTTGTGGAGGAAGGGTTAAGAAAGAGAGAAGGTAACATAATGTACATAATTTGCTGGCAGATACTACAAGAAATGGTTTCAAGGCTTGAGTACTAATTTCGTTTATCGAGTCTCCAAGCCTAACAAAGCTCTGTTCAATCATAAACAAGTAGATTAACAAAGGTGAACAGACATATGCTATTAAATTAACATGTAACTAGTTTCAAGAGCACCTTTATCTTTCAAGTTTGTATTGTTAAATACAACTTAACATGGAACGAATCATCACGGAAAACTTAACTTGTTCATATCATGATAAATAACATGGATTGGATCATGGAAGAAAGAAATACTTTAGCTTCAGACAGAGATTAGTTAGACGGATGTTATGAACTCATTTACAGCTATTCATTATTTATAACTAAAGGAGCAGCTACTTTTGTTTAACCGTGTAAAGTGCGATAAAAAAAATCATGTACAAGATCTTGTGTATCGTCTCATTGCCAGCATCAATAACCCGGAGAATTCCATTTATTCCTCCAGCCACTATCAATGGACTCTCGTCAATATTGCAGGCCCAGCTTACAGTGTAAAAGGATTCATCTTTCTAATTACATAGCACATGGAAAAGGCCAAAAGCTTTTTAAGTAAATGAGATGACATATGTAAAGTGCAATTGCAACAACTTAGTGCTTGCAACTTCTTACATCATCAATATAAGATTGCAGGCATAGCAATAACACCACCTTCGAGACATCGGTACACAGTAACCTGACAAACCAACAGAAAATTAAAAACTTATGAGTCTGAGCTATCGGCAATTGGAATACAGAAAAAATGTATACTGAAGCTAGCACTCTGATTCTTCTGTTATTGTTATCTTCTTTCAGTTCCGTATTTTTGAACAACTCTCAGATGGCATATCTAGACCAAGAAAAGACACCTCATTTATAAGAGCATGCACCTATCCAAATTCTGAATTTATCTTCAGCAATAAAAATTTACCATCATGCATAGCTATCAGGTTTCATAAGAAAAACAACAAGATATCTGTTAAACATGTGGCACTCTGCAAGTGTGGAGAAACAAAAATTACAGCATAGGTAAGTTTGAACAAAGCTGGCCCACCCAAACTAAGTACATAAAGACATTTTAGTTTGTGATGAATCAATGAATCCACCAAGACAAACATAAGAGCAATTGTAGGAAACAAAAGGGGTCCTTGAACCATCAACATCAAAGAAACTTGCAAGTCTATTTTTGGCACATTTCATCTGAAACGAGCAACAGGTAGCTAATATCGACCTTGGGGAGTTAAAACAAATAGACAGACCAAGATGGAAAAAATATTGATGCTTTCTACCTAAATAGTACATCTTTTCTGTATCACATTCACCAAGTTAACAAGTAGTAGTAAATTCCCAAATCACCTGTTCTGTACTTCTCAGCCCTAACTGAAAAGCAGAATGCAAAACACATCCTAAAAGAATGAAAAAATTTAAACTTTCATACTAATTCATGAAGCCAACAAGCAGAAGAACAGCAAAGCTTCAACCTCAAACTACTGGGTCAGCTATATCCGTACCCATTAACCCGTTTCATTTGAGAACTCAATAATTTTACTAGCGGTACTTCCGTAGGTAACACACAAATCTCTAACCAAACCAAAAATCGGTATGATCTTACCAATCCCCTAAAGGAAAAAGAAGGAGAGAGAGAGATTCAATACTCAGATTTCTGCCGACGACAGCAAAGACATTGAAGTAGTGAGAGTCGATGAAGTTGAAGACAATTGCGTATAAGGGGCGTTTGCCTTCTTTTTTGTTGTTTTTCTACTGCTTGTTGCGTTCTTGGATTTTCTTAGTCAATTTGTACTCTTTTTTCATTGCTCACACCCTATAGGTATTTTCGCCGCCATTGCTCTCTGCTTACTCTGGCACTGCAGGTTAGAGAGGACAAAAAAACTGGAAAGACAGTTTTTTCACTCCTTTTATACCCTCAATTTTTCTCTTTTTTCCTTTTTCGTCAATTTTTAGTATTTAGATTTTATGCTTGGTTTAGTAATAATTTTTGTAAGGCAATTTAATAAATTTTTAATTTTGATTAAAAAGAATCATTCAGTAATCATTTTTGTGTAAATGAGGCTAATTAAAAGGGCAACCCAGTGCACTGAGCTCCCGCTATGCACGGTGTACGGGGAAGGGCCGGACCAAAAGGACCTATTGTACGCAGCCTTACCATGCATTATTACAAAAGACTGTTTCGGCTCGAACCCGTGCCTCCTGATCACATGGCGACAACTTTACCAGTTAATCGAACTGATAAATAAATTAACTATTATATGTGTAGATTGAGTCTAGGGTATATTGAAAATAAAATATCTACCTTCACATGTTAGGGGTAAGGTTTGCGTACACACAACCCTCCCCAGACTAGGGTTGTACAAATTAACGGTCAAACCAATAACTCAAACCGATTATTGGGTTATTGGGTTAATGGTTCGGGATAATGGGTTATTGGTTCAGGTATCAGGTAGTGTCCTATGGTTATTGGGGTATCAGTTCGGGTCTCGATTTGATCACTTTTGTTAACGGGTGAACTGATAACCTGATAACCTGATAACCATTTATTTAATTACAATTATAGTCTTCCACATATAAAGTCACTTGACTAGACTTAGGATTCACTTAATTTCTCACTTTAGAATAGTCTCTCACTAGCGGCGATAAAAACTCTTCTCCTCCAAGAATGTTTCTTATGTTAAAGTGCATTTTGAAACTTTAATTGACTGACAAATGTTTCTTATTTTCCTTATGCATTTGGTGTTTGGCTGTTTGCAGTAACAAGTTTTGATAATTTTGGTCCAAGTTTATTTACGTCTTTCCTATTCCAATTGGATAATTTTGTTCGAAGCTACTTTCAGATTTGAAAATGGGTTCTTTGTTCTTGAAAACATTCGTGTGAAATCTTAACGGTTAAACCGATAATGATCAATACTCGATTAACCAATAACCCAGTAACTGATATCATAAAAGTTCTTTAACGGTTTGACATGTCTACAAACCGATAACCAATAAGTTTAACAGATAACCGATAAGTTTAACCCGATACGCAGCCCTACCCCAGACCCCACTTGTGGGATTATACTAGGTATGATGTTCTATCATATGTCTAGATTATCTGTAACACTTGTGAAATGGAAACCGAGACAAATCCTAAAAGCATGAAATTTTTTAAACTTGCATACTAATTCATGAAGCCAACAAGCACAAGAAGAAGAACAACAACAATGATGCTTCAACCTCAAACTAGTAGTATATGCTCAAATCAGACTCATGAATTCATGTACTTCTCCGCACTAATTGAAAAGCAGAACTCAAGACAAATCTAAAAAGAATAAAACTTTAAACTAAATCATGAACCAACAAACACAAGAACAACAACATCAACAACAAGAGCAACGTTTCAACCTCAAACAACTGGATCGGCTATACCCGTACCCGTTTTATTCCGGAACTCACTAATTTTACTACCGGTACTTCCGAAGTTAACATAAAAATCTCTAACCAAAAATTGGTTTAAAAAAAAACCTACGGCTCAGCAGCACAAAAAAATACCCAAATACCCAAAAGAAAAATGAGGAAGAGATTGAATACCCGGTTTCCACCGACCGTAGCAAAAACATTGAAGTAGGTGGAGTCGATGAAGTTGAAGACAACGGCATATAACGGCCGTTTGCCTTCTTGGAGACTGTTAGTCACTCTATAGTCCTTTTTCTTTGACGGTGTTAACGATCCCACTACTGGCTCACAACCTATAGGTACTTTCGCCATTGCTGTCTGTTCACTCTGCAACTGGAAATAAAATGTTCAAAGCCTTATTTATACCCCTTCGCTTATTCTGAGTTTTCTTGAGTTTATATATTGGTGTTCATTAGCGTCAATAAATCACATAATTAGAGGATAAATTGCTTCCTAATAGAGGTGTTCTTTATTTAGTTGGTTGATATTTGGAAAAAAAAAATCAAATTAAGCTTCAAAAATATATTTAAAAGTTGAAATTGTGTTTGAATAGAATTTAAAAATATCTAAAACTTATATTTTCTACTTGAAATGGCAATCCAAAACAGAAAATGCTAATATTAAGATCCATTTCGTTGTTGTATTTCTATTGATATTTTTCCTTATCAGATTTCATTGGGGAAGACACAAAAGCCATCAAAAATCAAAGTAAAAGTTAATAACAACTAAACGAAATCTAAATTTTATTAGTTAATCTCTATTTTTTTTTTGACGGCGTTAACGATCCCACAACTATATGTACTAACGCCGTCAAAGAAAAAAGAGTACAGAGTGACTGACACTATGATTTGCTATCTGCTCACTCCGTGCAGCGTAGCCCTAATTATACGCCCTTTCACTTATTTTGTTTGATTTTAGAGAAACAAAACCATCTTAATGTATGGACCATTTAGTTAAAATAGTATAGAAAAGTGATAATTTTATCTTCATGTATATGACGTAATTTATATATATCATGTAAAAGTAATAGACTCTGACCATTTTAATCCTAAATCTTAAATGAAATAGTGCAAATAACAAAATATATTAAGTTTAACCAGCTATTCACGTGGGGGAAGCAAAAAATATCCTTTTCATCCTGCCACCGCCATGTGCGCCAACAACAATGGCTTAAACATTTTCCTTGCTTTCCTTGTAACATAATATCCGTTCTTACAACAAGAGACACAATTGTGTTATGATTTCAAAGGCAAAAACATGCAATGATTATTGGTATAAGAATTTGCATTAAAGATAATAAAAGTTTGTAACGCCCCGAACTATGACTTGAGCGAAATACGGCACTCGGTGTCTGACTGCATGTGACCGAGCGAACCACATGGCTTGCTTGTTAACATGGGCATCAAATACTAATAATAATGATTTGTAAACATGTAAAACATATGTTGAAAACATAGTCGGAAATATATTGCGGAAATAGTCTGAAAAATATCATAAGTCTAAATAACTGAAAATCTAACATGACATGATAACTAGACTATTCTATGAAACCTCTTACATGAGTCTGAAAACTGTCTACCAGAATAAAGCCCTGGCATACCTCTATCATAAAATGTATATAAAATCATGAAATAACATACTAACACCCCAAAGGAAATGGGGCTCAACAATTAACTAATACAGTCAAGTCCTAGTGTGTAGCTTCGTCGTCCTGAAACTCAACACCTACACCGTGAAGTGCATGCCCCATGCAAATGAACGTTAGTACATTTTGAATTATATTGTATGTAAAGCCACTGAAGGAATAAGCAGACACATGAAATAATAGGACATGAAACTGAAACTAAATATGAGCATGAACATGATCTGACATGAGTATAAAACATGTATAAAATCTGTATATATGTAAACTTGTAAACTTGTATATCTGTATATCTGTGGGGAGAGCAACAATCAAACCGACATGAATCACCACGTGTGAACGTGGAGTCTGATCTCTGCCTAATCATCTAAGCCATCTCGTACTTTGCCGGAGTACGAGACATGAACATGATGGATCCAATAATCCCACAAGGGGTAATAAGAAGGTATCGTCCTCTGGCGGAGCGAACCTTATCCTACGTTGGCATACGTAGTTTCAGACTATCTGAGTCTTTTTGGTAATCTGTGCAACTCCCAAAAACATGTACTGGAAAATAGTGGCTTGAAAGCCCATGAACATAACTTGTAATTTCATAAATTTAACATATCATGGATTACGGACATGTTCATGATAATCACAATTGACATATCATGAATATAACAACAACAACAACAACATGATATTTATATATATAATTGAACATAGATATGGTTATTATGAACTTGAGCAAAACCCTAGGTTTGAAGAATTCTTGTTTCATGGATTATATGTGGCATGGGGAAGAACAATGATTTCCCCGCGTGGATAGAAGCTTTACATACCTGGCTTGCTTCCAAACTTGTATTAAAAATCCTGACTTTGAAGATGAACTCCAAATATTGCACCTTGAAACCTTAAATTGGATTTATCTTGAAACCCCTAAGTTAAGAGTAATGGAATTCACTTAGAAATTGATTATACTATGTTGGAATCTCATAGAAATACGTGGAAAGGACTTACCTTGATGCAGGAGATGGTTGGGAAGAGAGAACCTTTGTTCTAGGGCTTGGGAATATGAAAAACTGATTTTTAGAATCAAGTGTCGTATTTATATTGTTTGCTATCGGGGAATTTTGACAGTCCATTCTACGGTCCGTCAAATGTTTGATGGTCTAAGTCTGGACCGTCAATATTTTAACGGTCCAAATTGATGATCCGTCGAATGTTTGACGGTCCGTATAATCTGACTGTTTCGTATAGTCTGATCGTTCCGTGGTTTTCTGAAGATTTTCAAAGAGTGGTGAAATTTGTAATTAAGAGACAGAGAAGATTGACGGGTCGTCAATAGTTTAACGGTCCGTCGAATTCACAGGTTGACCGTCATTTTGAAAATTGAAGATCGACGGTTCATTTGACGGACCGTAAAATATTTTACGGTTCGTACTTCTTGCTGTCAAATTTACTCTGCAGAGTTGAACCTGATTTTCCAACGTAAACTTTCTGTTTTGATTTTCTACATTCGTGGATCATGAACAAGGCTTAGTTTGAAGGTACGAGGTGTTATAAAGTTAACATTTCTTCTCATCATATAAAATATGGTTATGACCGAAAGGTTTCACTCCCATTCTTTATGTTTTTAGTTGCTGGTTAAAGTTAATATATTTTTTTATTTGCACTGTTATCTTTGATGTTTAGGACTAAAATGATCACTTTTTTCATAACCATTTTGGGTTACATGGTATATAGATGGACTAAAATGATCACATTGTTTATACGTTAAAAACTATTTAAATAGTACAACCTTCGAACATTAAAGAGCATTTTAATAGTTTTTTATTGGATTTATGTATGGACCCTATTAAATTTGAATTCGCATCTGAAAATTTATAATTGAAAGATAAAGTGTTTTCTAATAATCATTGTTCTTTTTTTTTAGTGTTTTCTAATAATCATTGTTCTTTTTTTTAGTTGGGTTTGCACGTGAGTCGGTTGATATTTGATAAACAAAATCAAATTAAGTTTCAAAAACGGATTTGGAAGTTGAATTTTTGTTTGGATATAAAACTACGATTAAGATTTTGATTAATTTGAAAAATATCTCCGACTTAATTTTCCACTTGAAATGGAATCCTTAAAAAAATCAATATTAAGATCGGGTAAAATAAGGTAATCGCCAAAAAAAAAATATAACTTAGAAAGATATTACTCGTACGGATTGGGTAGAACAAGGTAATCACCCAAAGTCCTTTTCGTAGTATGTTGAGTTACTATAGTTAAAGAATAATAGGTCAGCCATTCTTTTTGTACATATGTACTGCCAAAATATGTTGAGCATGTAGCACAACGAAAAAATTTAGAAGAAAGAAACTGCAGTTGCATAATGTACCATCGAATTTCAACACCTACTTATGTTTGGTTTTCGTGATATTGTATTGTATTGTATTATATTTTGCCGTCGTTATGGAAGATCATTTTGTGGGCCAAATTGAGCATCATTTATTTTTGGCAAAACTCTACATTTCTAAAATATGATTACATTTAATTTACTCATATTCACACATCTTAAGCATGGTTGGTGTCATACCTTAAACCTATTGCAAGCATGAGCAAATACAAAGATCCATCTAGCACATACATAAATTTGAACGCAGAGTTCTAAAAGTCCTTTTAGCATGCAACTTATCAACGCATACATTAGAAAAAAGGTCGATCGGGAAAGAATGCCAATTCAAACAACAAACTGAAGATTAGTTTCAACAACTTAACAACAATCTCAGGCTCACTAAAGGCTACAGAGTTTTGGCCACTACCAAAAATTATATTACAGCATTATGTACAGCACTAATAATACAAGTTAATTCACTGGTAAGAGCTAAGAAATAAACATTAATACCCTCTGGATCCTTCAAAGTATTACGTTGATCAAAGTCTCCGATTACTGTCAAATGGCTTTGGCAGCTGCTGTGAATTGAAGGAGACAGATACCCTGCTCAAACTCAAGAGGTTGCTACCACATCCCAGCGCCATATAGTCCCATCTTCACAGCAGCTAAGTATGGTGCTGAAGAATAAAGACATACTTAGTTAATGCAGAGATTGCAAAAACATATACAAGAAGCAGTTAAAGTGATTTTGGATCTTAACCTCCCATCGAAAGACATGGCAGTCTGTCTAATTGGTGATTTAGATTGAACATGAGATAACCTGCAAAAATTAAGCACAAACACTTGAAATCCAAAGCATTAAAACGAGGATGATCAGAAACTAGGGAGTGCATGGACGGGGATCAACCTTGCAATCAGTTCTGGTGGGCTGGTTTGTAGTTCCCAGACAAAGATCTTCCCTTCTCTATTTCCTGTTCGATAAAAGGTCAAAGGGTGAATTCAAGTTTGCTAGGAGAACTCAGGAAATGGATCAGAAAATCTTTCTTTTGTATTCTACTTGGGCTAATATTAAATAATCTCGATTGCCCTCTGGCTTACAAGTTACTTCATACCACACTCAGCAACACCAGATGGTGTTACACAAGCAGTAACATTTATATCAAATTTCCGCATTATCCAGTGATCAGCCCATTAATAGAAGAAATGTTGACAAAACTCATTAAGCAACATACAAGATTTTGATTAACACTTAGAATTACCTATAGCTGCTGCTTTGTAGTGAAAATCACATGAAAACTTGATGAACCATATATCACACTCTGGAACGGGATACTTTTGGAGGATATCAATGGTGCCCTAAACGTAGAGCAATATACATTAGGAAATTTTCCTATTTAGAAAATAATAATCAAAAAGACAGTCCCAAACATGACTAGACTAACCTCTCCAGGAGACTGTTCTTTCATCTTTGGTTCCCACAGTACAATTTCATTGTCAACACTCTGTATTTCCAACAAAATTCACAGATCAGTACAGGTAAAATATGAGAAGACCATGTGTGGTCAAAAAAGAAAGCTATCCTTTGCTTTTCCAGTAGGGATGGCAAACAGGCGGTTGCGGGGCAAACCCACGTGAACCCGCAAACACTTCAACCTGCCCAGCCCCGCACTGCATAACATAATTTGCTATTTTAAAGACGCCCTGCCCCGCAAATATTCTTCTTTTTCATTTTTGTTATTTTTGCAAAAATACACAATACTAGAGAAGGGGAGCCTTATAGTAACTAGTAAAGTTGATGTCATGTGACCAGGAGGTCATGGGTTCAAGCAGTGGAAACAGCCTCTTGCAGAAATGTGAGGTAAGACTGCGTACAATAGACCCTTGTGGTCCGGCCCTTCCCCGGACCCCGCGCATAGCGGGAGCTTAGTGCACCGGGCTGCCCTTTTACACAATATTATCTTTTTTAATTGCTTAAGAAACACAAGTTTAATTAAGGTCTGTTGAATTAAATTTGGTACACAGTGAAATATTAGAGAAGACTGCATTATGTTTCTATAGCTTCATATAGTTGTTTTAGAATCTAACATGGATAATAGTAATTTTGTGAACTTTTAGTTAATCACTGTAAACAAGCAAATTTAGAAGCATGAAAATAAAAATAAGAGGAAGGATTGCAATGTACAATGATTTTTTAAAAAAACTAGAGAGGAAACCACATGATTTTTATAAAATTGGAAACCGCATGATTTTTATAAAATTGGAAAGGGAACCCGCAACCTGCGCCGCCCCGCCCCGCCTCACATTATATTTCCAGAAAAGTTGTTTCAACCAGCCCCCCTGGCCCCACATAAAGCCAAACCAGCCCCGCCCCGTTGGCATCCCTATTTTCCAGAGGTTCCCAGGTTATTCTGATTTCCCCTCTCTGAATTCAGAATGGTAAATATCTCCCAGGAAAGGAAGCTAATGACAATCAAGAATTCATACAGCAGAACAGTTTTATGATAGGTTCAAATAGCAGAACAATTAGAAAAAAGAAAAGCCCCTGTAGTAAGAAGGTCAATCCATTCACCTTGGACAAGATAAAATCACCAAGCCATCTGTTACAGTCAACGTAGTTGTTATGGATTGAAGCTATGAATATCTGAAAGGATAAAAAGGAGGTTACAACAAGAAAAAAGTCTCCAACCGAAGTTTCAGAAGGAAAAAGGCAGGCAAGGGGAGAAGCAACAAGAAAATACTCACTGGAAACTGAACATTTTTTGTGGGGAACTTGGACGGATCTTCCGTCCAAGTAAATGATTTCTCTACATATGTCCAGAACTCTGCAGCACAAGCAGTTCATCAAGAAAGAAATGTAAGCCCAAATTGATGTTACTTCATTTTATGTTTTCAAACTTGCGTAACCATTGAGCACCAATGGAATAGTTGATGGAATACCATTTTATTTTTTCAAACTTGTATAACCATTGAGCACCAATGGAATAGACGATGCAATACAAATCTGATATACAGCCAACACTACATCCTCCTACAGAGTAACAACAGTACAGTATTTGCTGATATGTGTGACTATAAATGGGGTAGTAAAGTAGTCTAGATAACAAGCATTGTCAACACCAGAATATGTAAATGTCTAGGATAACTGCATGCTGACTCATATTTCCTTCTCGGTAGTTGGTGCATTTATAACTACAATTGGATATTTGAAATTATTGACTTCATTTCAACACTTGTAACCAAAGACAAAGATATCCTCATAGAAATATCTGCTAATACATTAATGTATTCCATTTTGTAGATTGGGTGCAAGTCATTAGTTTAACACATCCAGGAAGTCGTGTCAGATTCAGGGTATATAGGTTACAAGTCACCAAATCCAGGAAAGTAAAGGCATACAGTAAGCACAAAATTAACATCATCCAAAAGGTTTTGGAGGAGCCTTGAGAACATAACTAATCTATGTGAAACTGAAAAGGGTTACTGATTCTACCTTTCATTGACCAGATCTTAACAGTGTTATCCATTCCACAGCTAGCAATCCGATATATGTCAGAAGGATGAAAGTCCTACAACCATCACAAATCAGCTGATAAGCTCAAAATCCTAGTTCCCAATATTGTTGATAATAGATGTGAAAGACATAACGTTGCCACCAGTTCCATCCTTGGAGTGGGACAGCAGTTCACAGAGTAACAGAGTAACTTACCGCACTGAGTACTTCATTTCGATGACCCCCAGCACCAGCAAATATCAAAATGCATATTCCAGTATGAGTATTCCACAAGCGAACGGATTCATCCTGGAACACTCGTGATAATTAAAGTGTGCCGTGTGAAACAATTGCAAAATCGTTTGATACTCATCATACATATTGCAATAATGCAAATGTTTTTTTCCACTAAAGAGGAAAATACATTTTTCCTTGTGGAGGAAGGGTTAAGAAAGAAAGAAAGATACTTAAGGAACATACTTTGCTGGCAGATACTACAAGAGATGGTTTCAAGGATTGAGTCCTAATTTCGTTTATTGAATCTCCATGCCCAACAAAGCTCTGTGCCATCGTAAACAAGTAGATTAACAAAGGTGAATAGACATATGCTGTTAAGTTAACATGTAACTAGTTTTTAGAGGACCTTATCTTTCAAGTTTGTATTGTTAAATACAACTTAACATGGAACGAATCATCACGGAAAACTTAACTTGTTCATATCATGATAAATAACATGGATTGGATCATGGAAGAAAGAAATACTTTAGTCTTCAGACAGAGATTAGTTAGACGGATGTTATGAACTCATTTACAGCTATTCATTATTTATAACTAAAGGAGCAGCTACTTTTGTTTAACCATGTAAAGTGCGGAAAAAAAATCATGTACAAGACCTTGTGTATCTTCTCATTGCCAGCATCAATAACCCGGAGAATTCCATTTATTCCTCCGGCCACTATCAATGGACTCCCGTCAATATTGCAGGCCCAGCTTACAGTGTAAAAGGATTCATCTTTCTGATTTACATAGCACATGGAAAGGGCCAAAAGCTATTTAAGTATATGAGATGACATAAATGCAACCACTTAGTACTTGCAACTTCTTACATCTTCATCAATATAAGACTGCAGCACAGCAATAACACCACCTTCGAGACATTGATATACAGTAACCTGAAAAACCAACAGAAAATTTAAAACTAATGAATCTGAGCTATCGGCAATTGGCATACAGTAGAAATATCTACTGAAGCTAGCACTCTGATTCTTCTGTTATTGTTATCTTCTTTCACCGTATTTTTGAACAACTTTCAGATAACATATCTACACCAAGAAAAGACACCTCATTTGCAAGAGCATGCACCTATCCAAATTCTGAATTTATCTTAAGCAATAAAAATTTACCATCATGCATAACTCTCAGGTTTGATAAGAAATACAACAAGATACTTAATAGCATAACTCCACAATGTTAAGAGATAGTACAAGATTTACAGTTTATACCCAATTCTGAAAATCATTAGCTTCGGCATGGACAGTTTATAATAGTAAGGTAGATCAATAGGGAATTATTATCAATCTGTAAAACCATGAGGCACTCCGCAAGTGTGGAGAAACAAATAAAAAACTGTCAACCATTAAACCATATAAGGGTAAGTTTGAACAAAGCTGGCCCACCCATCTTAAGTACATAAAGACATTTTAGTTTGTGATGCATCAATGAATCTACCAAGATAAGCATAACAGCAATTGTAGGAAACAAAAGGGGTATTAAACCATCAACATTAAAGCAACTTGCCAGTCCATTTTTGGCACATTTCATCTGAAACAAGCAACAGGTGAGCTAATATCGACCTTGAGGCGTTAAAACAAATGGACAGATGAAGATGGAATTTTTTTTTGATGCTTTCTACCTATATAGTACATCTTTTCTGTATCACATTCACCAAGTTAACAAGTAGTAGTAAATGCCCAAAATCACCTGTTCTGTACTTCTCAGCCCTAACTGAAAAGCAGAATGCAAAACACATCCTAAAAGAATTGAAAAATTTAAACTTTCATACTAATTCATGAAGCCAACAAGCACAAGAACAACAAGAACAGCAAAGCTTCAACCTCAAACTACTGGGTCGGCTATAGCCGTACCCGTTAACCCGTTTCATTTGAGAACTCAATAATTTTACTAGCTGTACTTCCGAAGTAACACACAAATCTCTAACCAAACCAAAAATCGGTATAATTTTACCAATCCCCTAAAGGAAAAAGGAGATTAAATACTCGATTTCCGCCGACAGCAGCAAAGACATTGAAGTAGCGATAATCGATGAAATTGAATACAATGGCGCATAAGGGGCGTTTGCCTTCTTTTTTGTTGTTTTTCTTCTGCTTGTTGTGTTCTTGGATTTTGTTAGTCGATTTGTACTCTTTCTTCATTGATGGCGTTAACAATCCCACCAATGGCTCACACCCCATAGGAATTTTCGCAGCCATTGCTCTCTGCTTACTCTGGCGCTGCAGGTTAGAGAGGACAGAAAAACTGGAAAGACACATTTTGGTCGCTCCTTTTATACCCCACTTTTTCTCTTTTTTCCTTTTTCGCCAAATTTTTTAGTATTTAGATTCTATGCTTGGTTTAGTAATACTTTTTGTAAGGTAATCTAATAAATTTATAATTGGGATAAGGCACTATTACCCCCGAACTATACCCGAAGTTGCTACGACACACCTTATCTTTGCGGGGGGGCCTATTAACCCCCTAAACTATTTTAAAGTGTAATATTCGAAGGTTGTTGAAGTTTTAAAGTTGAGATTCAAGTGCTAAATTCATTCTAAATTCTTAATTGTTGATGAGATTATAAAATAAAGAAAAAATTTCGAATCCACCATTGTGAACCTTGAAAAGGCTGGAAGAACAAAAAAATAGGATTGTCAAAATTCTTGGTTTTGGTCAAATTGATTACTGGGGTTTGGTGATGATGTTGTGAAGTTGTAGTTGAAATTTGAGCTTGATTGGTACGGATTTAGCTAAGGTTTTGTTGAATTTTGAGATAAAAAATTAGATTTAGAGCTTTTGAAATTGGGTGATAAAATGGGGATGAAGAGCTGATAAAAATCAGCGTTGGAACTGACACGTGGCCATTTCGTATAGGTTAGAACCCTTTTTTTAAGTTCTCACACGCTTGTAGGAGGTGTTCTCACGCCCTCCTCCACGTCAACACATAAGGTGCAAAAAATACAGAAAAGAAAAGTTTAGGGGGTAATAGAACTCCCGCAAAGGTAAGGTGTGTCGTAGTAACTTCGGATATAGTTCAGGGGGTAATAGTGCCTTATACCTTTATAATTTGATGTAAAAGAATCATTTTTATATAAATGAGGCTAATTAATCTTAACTGATTAATTAATTAACTATTATATGTCTAGATTGAGTCGAGGGTCTATCGGAAACAACATCTCTACCTTCAAAAGGTATAAAGAATGGATCTTGGGCCTAACTCAACCCCAAAAGCTAGCTTGTATGGTGAGGATTGTCCAAGCCCATATAAGGAGTTCATGTTCCATTCCATATCCGATGTGGGACTCTTAACACACCCCGCACGCCCAGACCTTGTTAACTGGAGCGTGAATAATATAATTTGGGGGCCCAACATCGGTGAACAAATAATTGGAATGGGTCTGGCTCTGATACCATGTAAATAATGGATCTTGGGCCTAACTCAACCTCAAAAGAATGGATATTGGGCCTAACTCAACCCCAAAAACTAGCTTTTGGAGTGAGTTAGGCCCAAGATCCATTCTTTACATGGTATCAAAGTCAGGCTCATTCCAAGTCTATGTTCACCGATGTTGGGTCCCCAAATTACGTCATTCACGCTCCAGTTAACAAGGTCTGGGTGTGCGGGGAGTGTTAAGAGTCCCACATCTGATATTCCAAGAATAGGAACATGGACTTCTTATATGGACTTGGACAATCCTCACTCTACAAGCTAGCTTTTGGGGTTGAGTTAGGCCCAAGATTCATCATTTACATAAGGTGTGCATACCCACTTGTGGGATTATACTGGGTATGTTGTATCATATGTCTAGATTATCAGTAACACTTGTGGAATGGAAACAGAGACAAATACTAAAAGCATGAAAATTTTAAACTTCCATACAAATTCATGAAGCCAACAAGCATAAGAACAACAACAACAGCAATGCTTCAACCTCAAACTAGTAGGATATGCTCAAATCAAACTCATGAATTCTTGTACTTCTCAACCCTAACTAAAAAAGGACGGCCCGGTGCACCAAACTCCCGCCATGCACGGGGTTCGGGGAAGGTTCGAACCACAAGGGTCTATCATACACGGCCTTATCTGCATTTCTGCAAGAAGTTGTTTACACGGCTCAAAACCGTGACCTCCTGGTTACATGACAGCAACTTTACCAATTATGTCAAGGCTCCCTTCACTTCTCAGCCCTAACTGAAAAGCAGAAACTGAAAACATCCTAAAAGAATGGATTCTTTTTAACTTTATATTATATCATGAAGCCAACAAACACAAGAACAACACCAACAAAAGCAACGCTTCAACCTCAAATAACTGTGTCGGGTATACCCGTGCCCATTAACCCTTTTTATTCCAGAACTCACTAACAAACCCAATAGAAAAACAAGGAGGAGATTAAATACCCGATTTCCACCGACGGTAGCAAAAACATTGAAGTAGGTAGAGTCGATGAAGTTGAAGACAACGGCATATAACGGTCGTTTGCCTTCTTGGAGTCTATTAGTGACTCTATAGTCCTTTTTCTTTGACGGTGTTAACGATCCGACTACTGGTTCACAACCTATAGGTACTTTCGCCATTGCTGTCTGCTCACTCTTCACAGGTTAGAGACCAAAAAATGGAAAGAAAATGTTTTTGTCCTCAGGTGTCTGATTTATCATTTATGTATTGGTGTTCATTAAACCAAAAAAAATCTCATGATTTGGACTTGGGTTGGTTGATACTTTGAAAAAAGATATTAAATTAAGTTTCAAAAACGTATTTGAAAATTGAAATTATGTTTGAATATAAAAATACTACTAAAATTCTATGAGTAAAATTTTAAAAAACTCCTCTAACTTATATTTTCTACTTAAAATGGTAATTCATAGAAAACGTCAATAATAAAATCGACTAAAACAAGCAGATTATCAAAAAAATTACTGAATAACTTAAAAAGATAGATATTACTGCTATAATAGCTTGATATTGAATAAATGAGTATTTCATTTAGATGAAATAAGATTCAGTTTCAAAATTAATTTTGTGTCCATTTGCTAGAGCTTGAAGTATTCAAAGGCCATATTCAAGTCTCATACGTGGTTGTATTTTAATAAATATTGTTTTTATCAAATTCCATTGGGGAAGATAGGGTTCAATTTTCGTCGTTCGCCCATCAATAAATAGATCGTTTGTTCCGAAGACACAAAATAAACCTAGAACTTTTTTTCTGCAAGTAACTTGAGGCTTTTAAAGATCATTGATATTGGATGTATCGTTAGATTGTGCCGAGTTAAATCTGCTTCATTTTTTTTTTCCTTTGATGAACATAGATCTCTTTCCCTCACTTTCTAAAATGATGAATATACATTTTTTGTTGAATAGTTCGCTATGATATATGTCTGTCTATGCATAATATTACGAAAATAAACATGAATGGCTACTTACTGACAATAAGTCAAAAAATATCTAAAACATCAAACTTAGATATTTATATCCTGTCGAGATAAGGAACCATGACATATATATTTGAAATAAACTCCATTACTATCGTGTTGAAAGGCAACATATTTTTAATGGACCGATTGATAAGAACTTACTTATTTAAAGCAATCTTTAAATATTAATTCAAAATTTTGAAACCAAATTAATGGATAAACGGGGCTAGATTTTATGTTTAGTTTAGTAAATAATATTTCTAAGGCAATTTAATAAATTTATAATTTTGATGAAAAAGAATCACTCATTAGTCAATAATCCTGTAAATGAGGCTAATTAATTAACTATCAGCTATCTAGGTTACCACTTTACAGTAACACTTGTAGAATGCAACCCGAACAAAGTTCCTAAATTGCTACCAAAATCAAATCCTAATAGATAGACAAAAGTTAGAAATATCTCAGAAGTTTCAGTTCATCTTCATGGTACATAAATTGTTTCACTATTGATTTATGTCCAAGTTTAAATATAGTTATTTTTCAATGAATTGATGCCCCTTAAATAAGGGTAGCTTGGCTATTGCTTAGAGATCACTTCTATAGAATAGTTATAGTAATAAATTACACAATTATCACTTGTAATAACAGAGTAGAAGTAATAGTAATTTACATTGCTAACGTATAGAAATTTGTAAGACTGATTAAACTACACATATAATATAATAAAAGCGTATATTATCGATGTATATAAATTGCTACAATTGATACCTTTATTGATATAAAAAGGATTTCACTCAAACTAGTATATTTAGCGAAATCTTGTAATACGGTTAAAATAGCAGTTATTGGCCACTTTTCGACACTATTTCTTAAAATAATCACTACTATGAAGTTTTAAATTGAAGAAATGGAACCTCATGACGACGTGACAATATGTCGAATTTCATAACTTCATATATAATTGAAAATCGAATTACCGAGCCAAACTGAAATTTATCGCACCAAATTGAACTTTGAAACTTCGGTATTTGATATCTACTTTCAATTACCGAATGCTCACTCCTAATCATATTTATGGATAACATTAATGAGTGATTTGGATGTCTTGATAGTGACTCTAAATTCATAACGTTAGGGCTTGAAAGTGGAGAATTAATCTCCATATGTCACGAACCAAATTACTAAGTCGTGCGGGCACCTACCATTTCCCACCTCGGTAGGCGAACGTGTCCTTTAAAGATTCACCAACAACTTACATAAATAAGAACAGTAGAAGTCTAAAAACATAGATATCTGACAATGTGGAATACAACTACCCAAAGGATCGGGTCTGAATAGTACAAGAGCTTTTAGTACAACTTGAATGAAGGTTACAATTACAACAGAATACACTTATGTTTAGAAAGAGAATTAAATAAAAAATCTAGATGAACTTCATAAGATCCTTGAAGGCTAACTGAACCTCGCTGAAGTGCTTGCAACAACTCTACACCCCGAAAAGCGTGTAGCAAAAGTAGTATTAGTACAAACACTATGTACTAGTAGGTATCATAGGCCGACAACATTTAGCTAACATATATATAAGAAAGAAACTGAAGGATAGACATGCTCGCAATCAAGTACAAGTAATATCACAGTCCAGGAATAATCAGCCCAAGTATAGATAATCTAGTCAGAATCCAAGAGATACGAAACTGAAGTAATTACTAAGCACGCCCATGAAAGATTTGCATTAAGGTGAATTACACTAGATCTCAGTACTCTACAGTCATAACCTAGGCGAAATCTCTAGTCCTCGAATCCATCAACTATCTAAGTAAGAGATTAACAAGCAAACATCATCTCAAGTGAATTAACAATTTAAGAATCAAAGTTGAACCGCATCACGCAACACAATGAAAACAACAACCAGAATCAGAGATATGAGTGGATGTAATGTGAATGTATATGTGATGCAATGCAATGCACTGGCCACCTGTCTCATAACCTACATACATGCTCCGAGCGAAATATATCATCATCCTAGCAGTCATGACCATGGATGACTTGCGACGTCCATGTACCAGTCATTATGTATCACACATAGGGCTGGCAATGGATCGGAGATGGATCGGGTGGAGCTCAATCCGCCTCCACCCACCAACGATCCATCTACCACCCGACCCATCCATCACCCTATTTTTTTTAATCCACATCCAATCCACCCATCATCCACGGGTGAATCGAGTGGATCGGATAAGCTACAGTTGTAAAATTCGCAACCCAATACAATAAGCAAGCATCGTAAGAAACTCAAGGCAATCCTCTAAAAATCTCTTAATCATAGCATATATTATTGATAAAACTATTGATAGCGTAAACTCAAACAAATGAGAAATAGCAACAAAAGCTCTAAAACTCTATTGATAAATAACATAAATTTCAAATAGTGAAACATTATTGATAAAGCAATTTAAATTATATTTCACTTAATAGCAGACATTTCGAGAAATAGCAAATTAAACTCGATAAAATCAATTTATAGCAAACTAGCTTATACACTTATTGAGAAGCGTAAATTCAAACAAAGGAAACACTATTGATAAAGCAAATTTTAAATTACATTTCACTTTTTAATAGCGCATATTATTTCGAGAAATAGCAAATGAAACTCGATAAAATCACCATAGCACCAGCTTATACACTTATTGAGAAATAAAGGTAAATTTTGAACAAAGTGAAACACTATTGATAAAGCAAATTAAATTACATTTTCACTTCTAATAAAGAGACATTATTTCGAGAAATAGCAAATTAAACTCGATAAACTCATTTTATAGCAATTCAGCCATATACACTTATTGAGAAATAGCAGTAAATTCAAACAAAGGAAACACTATTGATAAAACCAAATTTTAAATTACATTTCACTTCTAATAGCGTACATTATTTTCTCGAGAAATAGCAACCTAAACTCGATAAACTAAAATTTTAAAAACCAAATGAAACTCAAAATAAAACAATGAAACTCAAATAAAACCAAATTTTATGTTCCATCTTCATATCACATCATTGAATATCCATTCATTTTCTAAATCACATATACATGTCCTCTCCATCCCCAAGTTAATGAAATAAAAGCATATAAAAAAACAAAATATTATTAAAACAAACATTATCGTGAGGGAAATAAATGTGATTAGTTTAATCGAAGTTAACATCAATGAATCTACTTGTAGTTGTAGAGCTTCCATCACCTCCCACATCCAAGCATCATCCAAAATAGTTGCACACGTGTGCATTATCAAAAGAAGACTCTAAAAAATCCAATTCAACTCATAAATTATCATCATATCAATTTTAAAAAAATGGTTCAAGGAGTGTAAATCAAAAATATATATTACCCAATACTCTCCATGATCCACTTTGTACGATAAGTGCTTCATCAGACGATGAAGACTGAACGATGGGGACTAACCACCCTACCACCCATACTAAAAGCACTTTAAGCCATCATGATGCGGTGTATTGCTAATATATCTTTAGCAATTTTTCTCAAAGTTGGATACTTCAAGTCGGCTCTTCCAAAATTAAGGACATCAAACTCACTACTGTAATGCATCCTCTTCAAGGTAGTGGTCTAACTCACACCGCACATTGCCTTTTTCTTTTCTTAGTCTTTTTTTCATCAAAGTCCATTTATCAAGCATTGCAATCACTAGGTCTCTTCCCAAGAAGTACATTATGTGTACAAGTAGGAGACACAACATCCTCTATTTCGGATTTCTCATGGTACTCATGCAACAAATCATACAACAAACTCTTTATCCTAGATACCTCAACATAAGCTTCATTACCAAATATTTCATTAAAATAAAACTCCACATTCCAACTTATTTCTAGGGTCTAAAATTGCAAAGAACTGACAGTATTCCAATTGATATTAGACCAATACTTGTCAAATTTTTAACCATTTTTGAGTCATATCCTTAACAACCTGCTCATTACTATTTCTCCACAAGCGCTAAAGCTAATTTAATCTCACATACTTGACGAAAGAACAAGTTGGCAGTGGGATATTTTCGAGAACAATCGAGTACTATGTGAAATCTTTTCAATTTATCACATATAATTTCACCAACTCCCAATCACGCTGAGTAGAACCACAAATTTAAACTTTGATTTTGAGTTTTCAAGTTAGCAAAATATTCTTATATGGTAGAGCACTTTCAAGCATTAAAAAGTCGAGTTCCACCTTATTTTACAATCAAGAGACAACCTTTTAGAACAATCAACTTTCAACATCTCGCTTATCCTCAAACTTTTGAAGTCTTTTTTGTGTTGAACCCCAAAAAACAACACAATTATTACGATCCTTTCTATTCCAGATCCAATCACCTCCAAACCATCCTGGACAATCAAATTTAATATACAGTGCACTACAACGCACATGCAAAAATTGACCAGTAACACAAAAGACTATCCGAATCAAACTTTTCTCGCAATAGATCAACCATGGCATCATTTAGGAACAATTATCAAGAACTACATAAGATATTTTCTCGCCTATATTGTATACATTCAACGATCCACCGTAATCCTGAGTAAGCATATTGGCAAGATGTGGACAAGGAACGAAACAAACCTATTTTAAAATAATATATCAATTTGGTGGAAAACAATATGCATAAAATTAAACAAGCATATATACACTACTCAATCAAGAATAATAAATAACAAAGAAGCTTCAAATTTTAAGTACCTCAAAGTTTTGTTCCGCAAAATCCATTGATCATCAATGAAATGTGATGTGACTACCATATAACCTTTCTTTGGTGTGAAGCACCACATATCGCTTGTAATAGCTACTTTTCCCACATGACTATCAAACAACTTCTTGAGATTTGCTTTCAATCACAAACATCTTCATAATATCACTTTTTAAAGTGTTGCGACTTATTATCTTGAAGTTAGGATTCAAGCAATTAACAAATCTCTTAAACCCAATATGCTCTATAATTGACAATGGGTACTCATGAAGAACAACCATGTGAGCCAACTCTTTTTCGCTTCTTCTCGACTAAAGACATGGTTTTCAGACTTAAGCTTGAATCTTGTCTACGATTAACCGACAATAATTTTTGACGATATATCACCTTAATGTGTTTTTTTAGTGCATCTATGATCAAGATGGTCTTCAAATGAGAAGTCCCATTCTTACTATTGCCCAAAATAATAACTACAAAGGCAAACATCTAGCCTTTTGTTCACCATTGATTACGATCTTCAAGTGATTCCACACTCGATTTAAGTCTCCTTGGTCGACGAGGTGACGGTCCCATTTCTTCTTCTCCCTCTCCTTGTCGAGGTTGAGTAGTTAGCAGAGAATGCATTGGGACCGAGATTTCAAGAGACAACGGAGAAGGGGATAATGAGACAGACTTGGAGCAAGACTACTATCTCCCGTGTCCATCACACAGCCATACATTAACATTGCAAAAATAATTAGAAAACCTCTTCTGCATGACAACACAACCTGAATGCTGTAATTTACAGACAACATGTAACAAATACGTAACAACACAACCTCAATGCTGGTAATTTCTACAAAAAATACGTAACAAGTGAACAACACAACCTCAATGTTGGTAATTTCTGCTGCATAAATACATAACAAATACAGTAACAACACAACTCAATGTTGGTAATTTTTACGCATAAATACAACACAAATACAGATAACAACACAACCTCAATGTTGGTAATTTTTGCTGCATAAATACAAAGACAATACAGAACAACACAACTCAATGTTGGTAATTTCTGCTGCATAAATAATGTAAACTAATTGTCAAAAGGAATAAAAGATTTATCGTAGCCTTAACTACAGAGAAATAACAACAGAATAGAGGCCAGAAAGCCTTAACTACGAGAGAAATAACAATGTAGAATGTGCTGAATGCACAAAAACACTTCCAACAACCAACACGCACAAAAAAAAATAACTTAAAATCTTGAATTTTAGTACTATTACCTCAACAATATCGGGTGAAGAGTGAACTGTGAAGACGAGCGAGGATTTTACCATAAGGTGGTGGCGATTTGCCGACAATGTTCAGGAGGACTTGCCATATTTCGGTCAAGAACTCAAGACCGGGCCAAGAACTACTTGATGAGAGTGGTTGTGTTCTTTCGCCCAACACGCCGGCCGAGGTGAAGACGGGGATTTTCTGGTTTAGGTCAGCTCTTTAGAACTTGGGAGTCGCGGTGTTTGTGACTGCGTTATCGCGTGTATAGTGAAGACTCAAGATCAAGAATGAAGATAGGTTTTATCTTTTCTCGGACTTTTGCATAGTGAAGAAGAATGGCGATGGATTTAAATTGGGCTTTGATATTTTGGGCTTACAATAATTTAATTTAAGAGAGGGCGGGTCGGGTGGACGATCATCGGATCGGCCGTCATTGGCCGGACTATTAAAGTATAACCCGTGTGGTGGTTCAAAGGGTCGTGACGGGTCGATGTATGTCCACCCGAATCCGACCGATCCGTCACCCGATCCATCCGGCTACCCGATTAAAATCCATGTTTTGTCAAGCCGTCCTGTGATAATCGGGTCGGGTGGATGGATATCCATCGGGTTAGGGTGAAATTGCCAGCCCTAATCACACAGTCTAGACTGACTCTTTCACCAACACCCCGCTAGTCACTCCATATCAGACAACATAGAGATGGATACGCAATATAGTATGTCATATGAATTATAAGTGTCTCTTTCTCATTTATCATTGTCATGCCAATCACAAGTCATATCAGTATATCATGAAAAATGAGGATGAATGTAATGCAATGTCAATATCAATATCAAGTGTAACATATCAATTCATAGTCGTGCTCTTATCATAATGTCAATTTTAGACTAACTCATTTCCTCTATTCATGAACATGCCAAAATAAGTGAGATACAACTACATCATGAATACGAGATGACACTACATACAAGTCCAATAACCACAACAAGGCCACAAATCATAATCAGTCAACATTAACCAACCTAAGTAGTCCATCCTAACTTCATACCCTAAGACTTACATGCTTTCTCCCACAAAATCTAACTATATATACGCTTCGCTAACCGGAGTCTAACCAGAAGGTAAGTCATAACATATCTAGATGCCGAACGGGAGTCACAATGAATCACACTTGCGCCTTGTCCTTCTGCTGATCACTGTGATACTCAAAAATCTAATATTATCGAAGTCTATGTTAGAGAAGGAATTAACAACACCCAAAATATTACACTATCCTTCGAACTCAACCCAACTATGGGAGAAAAGGGAAAAACGTGTTTACAAGGGTAAACCGATCAATTCAGAGGTGAAACATGAAATTCAAGGTTCTAGGAGTTCAATATTACCAATTCCTTGCTAAAACAATTCAAGATTAAGTCAATTTCATCATACAAGCAAAATCTCCAATTTTAGGTATGAATCCTAGTTTTTTCCACAATCAATTTCATCAAGAAAAAAGGAAGATTCAGGCCTAACAACTATTAATTAGTGAACCCCAAGCTTAGAATAGTAAAACACATCAAACAATTTCCACTTTTAAGATTAATCATCAAACAAACCCTAAATAGGTTGAAATCATCTTCCCCAACTAGATTCTAGGTTGTTTCCATCATTAAATCACATTAAAGAAGTTAAAGAAAGGTAAAACAAGGCCAAGGAAGCTTATCACAAGAAGAAATCACCAAAAGTTACTTGGAATCGCCCTAGGAGTGCTTTAGATAACTATTATCGAAATGAGGGAGTGTAGGATTTTTAACACACTTAAAAACATTCTGGAAATCTCGTAACCTTGACAAGTTTAAATATAGTTACAAAGGTGAAAAATGACTATTTGTGAATTTTAGGCGATCTTTCAACAATCAAAACCAGTAACCTTGACAAGATTTTTATCCCATTCATAGGTACACTTTTATTCATACCTTTCAAGTTCACTATATTAAAAATAAATTTTTATTTGTTCACTATAGCATATTAAGAAAAGATAAAAAAAATTGTTTTATCCCTAACATTAATTACTTATTTTTAAATTATTTTTTCAAATCTATTGAAATTATACACCAATTAATATATGTATAATAGTAAAATATATACTTACTCTGTCTAAAAAAGATTGATATATTTTTATATTTAGAAATATTTTAATTATATGAGATGATTTACCGCATAACAAATATCTAAGATTTGTTTTGAATTACATATTTCAAAAGTCAATCTTTATTTTTTAAATTCGATGTCAAATTAAATTAAGGTAATATTTTTTAGAACATGGGAAGTATTTTATTTATTATAATTGTTAAGGACCATACAAAGTTAAAAATGGACAAATAAAAATAGACCGACTAGTATCAAATAGTATTGCTAAACTAAATACTTCAGTCACCACTTAGACAACATATATAGACCTTATCAACTTGTTGGACAAATTTAACCATGGCTTCTAATATCCTTCAACTCCACCATGTCCACCTTCTTGCTTCAACTTCAATTCCACTTACAAAGCAATTCACAATCAAATGCACTTCAAATTCCAAACCCCAAACTTCTCCCGACCTGGAATTCCTAACACCAAACTCAGAAACAACAATTAGCCCAGAAAAATTCCCTATTGAAAAACGAAGAAAATCCGAAATAATCCGTGATAGAAAATCAAGAACTGGGCTTATAAAACAAGATCCACCAAATTTCGAAATTGGGTGGAAGAGAACAAAGCCAATACCATTAGATAGTCCAATTGGGTATGTAATAATGGATTTTCTTGAAAAATTGGAAGAGTTAATGGCAAGGGATTTTGGGTCGACGGTATTATTAGCTAAAGTGGGAGAAGTAGTGGCAGAAAGAGTTAAAGAAGAAGTGGAAGTGTTGAGGGAAGAAGGGAAAGTGGAAGATAGAATGGTGACTGAATTGTATAGAGTGTTGAAGTTGATGGAAATGGATTTGGCTATGGTTAATGCTTCTAAGAAAGAAGAGACATTGAATGAAAGACTTGAACAAGCTAAGGCAAGGTGCAGGCAAGCTATTCTTGTTGCTAATTCTTTTTGAGAGAGCTTTTGATCCTGCAGAAATGCAGGTAATACAATAAATACTTGTGGTCCGGTCGTTTCCCATACC